>SKCR01037791.1:0-238577 GCA_019454045.1 Zanthoxylum bungeanum
CTCGTCCCATTTCTGGCTCGCAGATCAATCTCATCTGAAGCCAGTCTCCTGCTAATCAGCAGATTATGCACATCAGTACATATATATTTACCACATCTAGTATCAAAAATCCAATTTTGAAACCATTAGCGAACATCTTTATGACAAACATACTTGAAATCGGAGCCTTGCCCCGCCTTCAATTCCTTCATGTCCGTCTTGTCCATACGGTAGTCACGCTTCTAGTGACCCCGTTTGCCACATTATAGGCAGACATCTTGGGATATGTCATTTGTCTTCCTAGAAGACTGTGATGATTTTACCTTTGCCCCTTTTAGAAGCTCTGGCTCTGCCTCCTTGAGCATAGCCGTCAACCCTCCAAGAGTTTACTCTTGGTTCATAATGAACCTGCCCCAGCTTTCAGGTAGAGACTATAAGATTAAATCTTTGGTAGTCTCACCCACGTAGGTAATGCCCAACTAACCTAGCTGATCGATGTCAGCAATCATCTGTGACACCTAGTGCTCGACAGATGTACCCTCTGACATATGCGAGCAAAAGAGCTTCTTTTGCAATTTATACTTCTAAGATCTAAGAATAAATCTATGAAGATCCTTTAATTTCAACATCATGGTATAAGGATCTAATCCTTAGTTTTGACGACGAAATTAAAGTGTCATTGCATCAAGCATAAATGATTGAGCACTAAAGTTATCATCACCATGAGTCTTCCAAAACTCATGATCCACTATTTGCTCAACTCCGGGCTCAGGCACGAGATGTTTCTCTATCAAATAGAATAACTTCTCAGTTCCCAGGACTATCCTGAGGTTCTATTCCCAATCTGAAAATTAAAGATGTTTAAAGACATTTTCATCCAGGATTATGTTCTAAACGCTAATCTTTCAGTTATCTTGATTGCTATAGTCCAACTATCCAATCAATGATTTCGGGTACTATTGAATATAATGATTATTATAGTCTAACTATATAATCAACTATAATTTGATTGGTTAAATTCAAATATATTGATTACTATAATCTAATTATATAATCAACTATAAATGAAGTAGTTTGAATACAGTCCAACTGTTTAATTTATAACAACAATTACATATTAGTCCAACTAATATATATTTAAATTAATGACGAAAAATGAAATGAGCGCGTATTGGCAAGTATCTAAACGAAATTACAAATTTAATACTTGCCTCCCACTATTTTTCGGCGATCCTCTAACCCTCTGTTGAGTACTCGGGAAACCTAGTTTCCTAGTGGGCTATGATCCCGTTAAATAACACACAACCTTGACTTTGGCCAACAAGCTGTATGATATTTAACTAGGTAGATCTCTAAGATCAATTGGATCTCATCTAATTCCTAGATCCAGTAGGTAGACATCCAAATCCGAAATATATATCTAATAAATGCCAATATATCTGATATATTCCCTAACCTTTTTCCTCTGAATCAACTAAGCCTTGGCTTTGGCACAACAAGCTTAATGATTCCAGTTAAGCGGAACCCATTGACCTTGGAAAGCTTCGTAATCGATGTCGATGGACAAGAAGTGATCTTGACTTTGGCCAACAAAACACAACTTGGACAAGACATGCGATATGGAACAAAGCCTTCATGATTCAAACACATCCGCGATGGACAAAGGTCTTGACTTTTGCCAACAAACCAGTGCCAATCTTGGACCTTGAGAATGAATCATTCAATGGAAGGAAAGCGCTTAATATTTGTTGAAGGTTTTTTCATGTAATTGGCAACCAATTAATTATCTTTGATTAGGTCTCATCATTCACCATTAAGCATGCATTCTAAAAGCATAATAAGGCGCGGTAAATAAATTAATAATGATATGCGGATGGATATATAATACAATTTGTTCCTAGAACAAATCTCTCCCCTTCTTCTCTCCCGTTAGCACAAATCTTACTTCTACCTAATTACATAACACTTCTAAAGAAACCTCATTTACATTGAGGGGAATAGGTGAGAAGAGAAATACAAAGAATCAAGAGGTAATAGGCTGGACACGCAGGTCCAATTTAATAAATTCTAAATTTATTACAACAATTTCCAAAATTGCCCTCACCCATCTAATATCCATCTGATATATATTATTCATACATCACATCCATGTATTCACACAAAGCATGTTATCAATCAATCTAATCCAATTAATTAATCTTTGATTAATGACCATCCAATGTTCAAACAACGATTTGATTTGCGCGAGTCCAACTCATTTAAGAATAAATACTCAAAGTACGTATTCTTGAATTATATCGAACTACAATATTAAATCCAATTTAATTCGTATTCAATACCAATTCTTTATTTAATTCCAAATTAAATAATTACACTTTATTAATGAGCCTTTGTGACTTAGATTCTAAATCCAATCTAAACGGGTCTCAAAGCCCAATTAACATCCAATGTCAATTTAATTAAAGTCCAATGGGCTTTCAATTAATTTATAAAGGCATGGACTTTGGCAACCAAAGCCCAATAAGGAATCACCCTTTGTCAAAAATCAATTTAGGCCCATTAGGCCCAATTAAAATTTTAAAGGCCCATTATATTATATTTGGACTTTATGGAAATGGTTTTAGGCCCAATTGGATCCAACCAATTATCCTAAACCAAACTTGTCCCAACCAAGCCCATTAAGCCCAAATACAACATTTTTAGCCCAATACCAAATTAAGCCCAATTAATTAAATTCCAATATTTCACAATTTCACAATTTAATTAATTAAAGTGTATTAGCCATAATTAATTAGTTAAATTAATATTTCCAAAACACCAATTACATAATTAATCATGCTTTATTATTATCAATTCATGTCCAACATAATTGAAACAAAATCAATTCATTTCCATGCTTTGATGGTCACGACAATGGTGGATTTTCTTAATTAATTTTGATTTCAATCCAATTAAATCACAAATCAATTTATCCATCATTTTAAACACATCCAATGGTCCAAAGTTAAAATCACCATGACCAATCCTAGGGCATCATATTCGGCCAATCCATACAAATTGGGGAAAATTAATCCTATCAATTTTTCACAATTCCAACAATGTACAAATCCAATTTAACATCATCCAACCTCAACCAAATCACCAATTTGAAGAAATCATGCTCTAATCACAAAATCCAAAATTAAAGTTTAAGAACCCAAAAATCAATTTCATGCTCAATTATGTCTCTGATACCATTGTTGGGTTTTCTAGGTCAAACCAAGATCAAATAAGCAAGAAATCATGTGAATACAACAAAGTAAGAATGCGGAAAATACTCACTTTGATCGGATTTTGGATGCATTGAACACAAAAATTTTGCTCCTTGAAGTTTCGGCCAAGCCTCATTTGAAGTTGATCTCCAAGCTCTAAGCGTTGTGTGAGGAGATTCCAAGCTCAAGGTATTAGTTTCCCTATCACCTTATATGATTCCTTGAATGTGCTAGCAACTAGAAAATTTTGCAACAAAATCTTCTTTTTCTTCCTCCTTGTTTTGGCCAAAGAAGAAAATTGGAGAGAGTAATTTTGGTTCAAAACCGTGAGAGGGAGAAAGAAGTGAAAGACTTGTGTTTTTGTTTCTAAAACAAATTAATTCCATATATCAAAAAGTCTCTCAAACATTTGTATATCCTTTTCCAAAAAGGCTAAAATAATTTGGAGGGAAAAATTATATTAATTGTTCCCAACAACTCTCATCACCAAAAAGTGACTTGCATCACATCACTCAAAGTTGATGTGACTTCCATCACAAAAGGTGACTTGCGATGTGACTTGTGGGCCTCACTTTAATTCAAAATTCGGGTGGGCCCGCAAACACTCCCGGGCTCGGGTTCGCTAATTCTGAATTAACGAATTTTCCGTTACGACGTAATTAAATCAAATTTAATTAAATAATTATGCCTAGTAAAATTACTATTCACGTCACTAGCGAATTAATTCTAAATTAATTCGTTTGCCCGAATTAAAATCCAATTTTAATTCCTTGTCAAAATCTAATTTCGTTTAATATATCGAATATATTATTTTATCGATTAATTCCAAATTAATCGTTCTCTCTCTTCAAATAGTATTTTATCCCAGATAAAATCTCTCCGTAATTAATCCTAGATTAATTATGTTCGAATCATACGTCATCGGTGAATCTTCGGGAAGTGACCCATGAGATCCATGGATATGTTGGCAGTAAATCCGGTCGTCGGACTATCCGAACACATACGTACCTAATACTACATTTTTACCGATTTACGAGACATGGTTGGCCTCTAGCAAAGCACCGTGCCTACCCAATTCTCCAGAAATATTCTTAAAGGAATATATAATCTATGTCAGGCGTAGTATACGTAGTATTGCGTATTGTGATCCAGTATCGGATGTCACATGCTAGGCCTGAGGCTGGAATTGTGTCGGCCCCGTACGAAGCATATATCGGATCTCTGGTAACTAGTCTCTATAATCGGATAAGCATGACCTAGTCATATTATCCCGATGACTGCATTATATAAGAGTACTAGTACCATATCCTATGTGATCATCATCTCCATATGACTGGAGTGATACTTGTAGACGCTGATTTTCACCCGAGGTCTACAATTGAGATTTTATATGGGGGCACTAGCGATCCTGCAAAACAAAGAGGTAGAGTGAGCGGGAGTACTACCCACCGGTGTGGTGGGTGCCGGGGGCACTCCGACGCCCAAATCAGTAAATGAACAAATGTAGTAATAGATGGAAGGTCAAGGTTAGATTCTACCTTGAACTCCGTTGAATGCCGTGAGGGCGGTAAGTAGCAGGAGTGGCGAGCTTGAGGATGTCCCGAAGCTATGGGTAGGAGAGCCAGACGTTCAACCTCCCATGTCCTCTTGGAATCATGTTCCTTATATATCCATGGTCTAGTCATGTATGCCTTTATTGATTGTCTTTTGATTATTTTCCCGTTAGAACATGGTAACAGTCTACTTAATGAAGAGCCATTATTGCTTGCAGGTTGGAACAGATGGCTTGTGGGTGGCATTAATGAGCCTGGGCGTTACATGGCTCCTCCTTGGGCTTGGGCTTATGAATCTCTAGGCCACTATTCACTTTAATCATTGGGCTTCCTTCTGAGGTAGAAACTTGGGCCTTGAGTAAAAGGACAAAATTGCCCTTGGCCCAAATTTGGCCCGTACAGTTTGTCCCCTACTCTCTAAGTCAAGGAATCCTTGGCTTGGAGAGTACTTGATGCGTGTGTTGCTTGCGAGGAGGCCATAGTATGTAGGCGTACTCGAGCGTTTGATGCTGCCTATTGATTGAGCCAAATGAATGTTTAAGTTATGAACTCGATTCTAAGGAGTTATTGGGGAAATGCCCAATCGACCGAACCAGATGATGGTCGGTACAATGAATTTGACTCTACCAGAGCCATTGTGGAAGTACCCAATCGACCGAACCAGATGATGGTCGGGATAATGAACTTGATTCTATTAGAACCATTGGGGAAGCACCCAATTAATTGGACCAGTTAAAGCTCAGGTCATAAGTCACACGACATGTGTGTTCCATGTCTACAACTTGACTCGCCACGAGTCCATGGGGGATGTCCCCGGTCGACTGAACCAGAAGAAGGTTCAGGATATAAGTCATACAACATGTGTTAATCCATGTCTACAACTTGACTCGACATGAGTCCATGGGGGATGTCCCCTAGTCGACTGGACTTGATGAGGCCAGGAAGATATGTCATACGATATAAGTTGTTCATGTCCATATTTTGACTCGACATGAGTCTATGGGGGTTGTCCCCGGTCGACTGGACTTGATAAAGCCAGGAATATATGTCATACGACATGAGTTGTTCATGTCTATAATTTGACTCGACATGAGTCTTTGGGGGATGATACTACACGCTTTTGAAGTTAAAATAGTTTGGAAGAAAGAGCTCCACTTGACTATTATTGGATGGTGTCGAGTGAACTTAGTGCCTAATTCTATTCTGTCTTGTCGAATGAGAAGACTAGCTGACTTTAATATGGCCCTATTGGCGACTATTCTAACATTTGAATGGGCAACTTATTGCTTCTGTCTAGCCTGCTGGGCCTTCCAACGTGACCAAGGCCCATTAACTGAGTTGATGGAAGGGGCTGGTATCGTGTGCTATTTTGAAACTGGTTCCTCTAGGATTGGGGTAAAGTGATGCTAAGCTACAACTTTTGAAAAGCCTATATCTGTCAAATACTTTCGTTCGACCGGCTCAGATCATCAAAAATAAACATGCTCATCTCGAAAGCTAAGATTCTTGTGGCTAAGGATTGAGCCGACGCAGATCTACTTGCAATCCTCAAAACCTATCCCTTACACATCATCTCTTTCATCGTCAGAGAGGCTACACCGAGTCGAGCAATCCAAAAGCCGTAAGTGCGTGGCGCGAGAGCAAATGCATCCGACATAGCAAACCAAAGACCAGAGCCACCATGGTGTCGGCGATCTTCTCGGCTTGAGAGTATCCACGTGGATTATCCAGAGATCGAGGTCGGAGGCGAGAAGTGATTCGACGGGGCGGTTGGAGGTACCGATTGTTGCTTTTCTGGAACAGATTTGGGCGTGATGGGTTATTTGGAGAAGCATGACTCGACATATGGTCGAATGAACTAATTGTCGCCATACTGGAACCGATTTGGGCGTTATGTGTTACTGGAGAAGCATGATTCGACATATGGTCGAATGAACTAATTGTCGCCATACTGGAACCGATTTGGGCATTTCCTAGGTAATGTTGATCTCAATTTATTCATTTGCTTTGAAGCCCCACCTTGCAACCATCGATATAGGGTTCTTGTTCTAATTTTGTGCTCTTGCTTCAATTGTCGATTGAAATTTGGTTTGAGATCTATTATTGTGTATGTTTGTGGGGGGGGCTGATCGCCCAATTGGTTAGGAGTCGTGTTCTCTGGTAGGACTGCTCTGAATGCTTCCTGTTCCCAGAGCAATTGCTGTGTTGTTCAGTGCAGTGCAGTCGATGGAGCCGTATGCTTGGGAATGGGTTTGTTGAATGTATTTTTAGGATCCGGCATGTCATCTTCACTTCATATGATTGTGTTTGATTTCGATTCTGTCGTAGGAGAAGAACTCCTGTGGTGAAAGAGGCTGCTTAGGATACTGCTACAGCAGTTTGAGAGGCTATTTTCAAAAGCATGGAAACCAGAAAGCCTTGATCTTGCCGCTTCCTGTTTAATACTAGTAGTAGAGCAGTGACAGATTGTTAACTTGAGGTAGAGCCACCCGCAAACGCGACCTCACCCGTTCAATCAATCTCAAGAGACTACTGCTATGCTCCAGTGATGATATCAACTTTGATTTGGGTATCTTTGGTGTTCTGATTGAGAGACTGACTAAATTTGGCTAACCCAGTCGCTTCTTTCAGTAACTGCTTGTCTGGTAAAGGTTGATAGGGAAGTCCACGCCCAGTCTTCACCCGAGTACTGTCAACCGGAACAATCCTTATGCCAAGTACATTACTCCATTATATGAAGTGAATGGTAAGGAGAATGGTTCCATTGGAAGGATGCGACTTGCTCCTGATGTTGGTTCGCGGGACTCTAGTCGAATATAATCTGAATTTGATGGCAATTCATTTATGCCTTCTGAAGGAGATAGGAATCCTTTTAACATCGTCTGAAGAAGGTAATACTTCTTTCACGTAGCCTGATGGGAATGACATCATATCTATGCCATCTAGAGTAGATGATGACCATCCTAAGCAGTCTTGAATATATGACAATTATGGAGAATACTCCTTGGTTGACTGATAGGATCATAGATGGAGAGATCTCTGTCTGCTTTGAATCGCCAGGGCCCCATGGTGGGCGCCAAATTGTAGACGCTGATTTTCACCCGAGGTCTACAATCGAGATTTTATATGGGGGCACTAGCGATCCTGCAAAACAAAGAGGTAGAGTGAGCGGGAGTACTACCCACCGGTGTGGTGGGTGCCGGGGGTACTCCGACGCCCAAATCAGTAAATGAACAAATGTAGTAATAGATGGAAGGTCAAGGTTAGATGCTACCTTGAACTCCGTTGAATGCCGTGAGGGCGGTAAGTAGCAGGAGTGGCGAGCTTGAGGATGTCCCGAAGCTATGGGTAGGAGAGCCAGACGTTCAACCTCCCCTGTCCTCTTGGAATCATGTTCCTTATATATCCATGGTCTAGTCATGTATGCCTTTATTGATTGTCTTTTGATTATTTGCCCGTTAGAACATGGTAATAGTCTACTTAATGAAGAGCCATTATTGCTTGCAGGTTGGAACGGATGGCTTGTGGGTGGCATTAATGAGCCTGGACGTTACATGGCTCCTCCTTGGGCTTGGGCTTATGAATCTCTAGGCCACTATTCACTTTAATCATTGGGCTTCCTTCTGAGGTAGAAACTTGGGCCTTGAGTAAAAGGACAAAATTGCCCTTGGCCCAAATTTGGCCCGTACAATACTTCCATCTTGACATCACACCCAATACATTACGATTCTCAATATACTCAGAAGAGGCGTACATGGAACCTGTTAAAGCCCCAAACGACCAAAACCAAAGTATATTGATTGTCGCAAGTATTAGCGATGTAAGTCTCAGGTTAAGACCAAATACACCTACTTTGATTTGGACTCCTATAGACACATAGTCATACTAACAATGGAATTCTGAGGGGTCTATCTAGAGCGAAGCTGTTTCCTTACCATCAGTAAACACAACCTCCTATCACACTTGCATAAGTATCCAATACTTAAATATATGAGAACTATACCGTTATGCTCCCACAACGCGCACAAGTGCAATACTAGTCTATTCCGCATTATCGATGTCCAATCTCGATAATACTACGACTAGTGATATTTAAATGATTAAACCTTAGTGGATTAATACAGTCTCATATCTTATTAATCTGGAACTAATCATATGGACTTTTATCATTTATATATTCCGGTAATCCAATTACAAATGATAAAAGAGTAATTTCCTTTGTCACATAGTTAATTTGTACAACAACACCATGTTATGTACAAATAGTGATACTATGGGTCATAATTGTCCAACAGTGGCAACAATGATGACAATGTGACAAGAGATGATGTCACTAACGGTGAAATAATGGATTTGGAAGCCTATATAAAGAAGTTCAAGTCTCAAATTTAAGGGTTGGTAAATTTCGCATCTCGCAACTTGTAAAGAGTTAAGAGCTTAAAAACTATAGATAAAGAGAGAAAGTTGGTTGGTTATCTGACCTAGTGAGTGAATTATACTGAGCTAGTGTAAGGCCAAATCTGTATTAACATAGAGAGAGTTCATTTTCATATTGTAACTCGGGTCGATCTTGACCCCAAATAGTAATAAAATACACCATCTTTCTCATATGGATGTAGGTTAGACCACTTTCCGCAGAACCATATAAACTCAGTGTTTATCTTGTTTGCCTGCTAAGTTTGCTTCGGTTCCCTACTAACCAAACAAATTCATTATTATGGGAGATTTATTCAATGGGTTAATTTTCCGTATTGCCCTTGGAACAAAAAACAGTCGTCAATAGTTGATGCTATCTGTGGGGATCAGTATAAAAAGTAGTAAACATACTAAGATGATAGCAGGAGACGGAAATCATATAATTCTGAAAGCCTCAACGGCGGAGTGGTTGGAAAAATGGAAGATAACCTGCGGTTGGAAAGGGAGGTAATCTAGACCTTTATGACAACTATGATGGAAAATATTAAGAGGTTGAAGAGGAAGAGAGGAGAACATGGACAAGCGGAGCCCAATATAAGGAAAAAAGAGATTTCCAATAGGAAGAGAGTAGCTGGAGTATAAGGAGATCAAGAAATGGGGAGAAAGAACAATCAAATGGTGAGATCGGTGATTATGGCTAGTGATGCACCAATAGAGGAGCCACATGAAGGATATGATGACGGGCAAATTCTGGAGTCATCCAATAATAGCCTATAGTTTGGGGAGAGTGACTAAGTGGCAGGAGATATCACTCACGGAGGAGTGAGTACGAGGAAGCCTTCAACCAAAGGCATAAAAACACTAAGAGTCACTTGAGGGATTGGTTCCAAAAGAAGATAAAATAGTGGGAGATGAGCATGCGAGGAGGTTCTCAGGATGGTCAAGATGAGGATACGGCATCCTCTTTCACCAATGAGATGCTGAAGGCGGAGTTCCCGATGAAATTCTTCATGTCTTTGATGGACATCTATAAGGGTAACATAGACCATAAGTCTCATGTTGAAAACTTTATTGTATTCCTGGATAATAAATTGAACTAGCATCTATAGCTCAAGTCCCTACAAGTTCCCCACAACTTGAACTGGTGGG
Organism: Zanthoxylum bungeanum; assembly: GCA_019454045.1. Classification (NCBI taxonomy): domain Eukaryota; kingdom Viridiplantae; phylum Streptophyta; class Magnoliopsida; order Sapindales; family Rutaceae; genus Zanthoxylum; species Zanthoxylum bungeanum. The sequence goes on from SKCR01037791.1 coordinate 10,349, forward strand.
CACTTAAATTCACACCCCCTTCATAATTGTTGGAAAATATGGAAATATTACCTCCCAACAAGCCCAACAAATTGCCTGTATGTTAGACTTATGTGAGAGATGGAGAATTGACCAAATTAGCTGCGCCTAGCTGTTGGCGACTTTGACAGTTTTTATTTTTTTGAAATTATTGGAAATTTTACCGTCAAATCATATATTTTGGACTTAAACGGAGCAGGTAAAATTTCCGACTGTCTCAAATTTTTACAAGAAACGCACCTCTAGATCCGAAAGTGTCAAAAAAAAGCCTTGCAACATGATTTCAACATTTAATTCAAATTATGAGTGATTATGTTGTTCATGACATTTCGCCCTACACCAATCGTCAAGACAAGTTTGAGCTTCTAACGTCTTCGGTTTCAACCTTGACCTTATGTCATCAAAAATATTGCTGGTCATACTAAAGTAATGATATGTTTCTGTAATAATTAAGTTATTTTGTCCTCATTGATGTAACACAGTTTTTGTTAGGATCATCAAAAACAACATCAACATTGTTAGGATCATCAAATTTATTGCTATTATTAGGTTCGGCTAATACCCCAAAAATAATTATCTTAAAATATTTTGACATTTTGCATACAATTCCATCAATTTTCTTCTACTTGTCATCCTAGTAAGTTTACATGCGGCATGATTCAAATTTTCATGTATTAAATCATTAAAAGACATTTTTTCACCAAAAGTAAAAAATAAATGTTTCATGACAATAAATTTAGTTAGATTATCTTTCCATTGAAATTATTATATTTAAATAATTCAGTAGATGAAGAAGAACCTGGACCGGAAGTAGAAAACCTTGTCATTTGTGTTTATATTATATCAATCCAAAACTCAACTTTATAAGTACTCCTCATATGACCAGTCATAGTTCCATACCCACCGATGTGTTTGTAAATTTTTCCACAATAATTATAGACATCATTCTTCTCACCAGTGGCATCATTCAAGACCAGATTGAAATATTTTGTTAACATGTCATAACCTCGATTTCTCACTTGAATAAGTGAAGTCGATTTGTCGGTATGCTGAGTGGTATCCCCAGCTTCATGAATGTTAGTGTTGTGAGATGAGCTTGCCATTATAATGAAAAGATTGAGATAATAAGAGAATAAATTGATTGAATATATGAGAGTTGGGAAATTGAGAGAGTGGTGAGAGAATAAATGATTTTATGGTTTTGGAAAATGAGTAAAAGGGTTATTTATAATATTTTTTTTGATTTTTTATAATACCTAAAATGCCCACAAAATATAGTTGTTGGGAGAGGCAAATTAGATATTTTAAAAATTTATTATTATTATCAATTAAAAAAAATTAATGTTGAGGCTAAATGTCAAAACCGTTAACCGAAATGGCTAACGGTTGAAAATTATTACGGTTCGAATCGTAATCAAAACAGTTACTGTTTGAACTGTTCCAATCGTCCAAACCGGTCGTGGAAAATGCTATCAACTGTAACCAAACCGGACTAGACCGATTCAATTACGATTCACTGTTTGATTGTCCAATCAACAGTTCGATTGCGGTTCGGTTAAGGTTTTGAACTGCAATCGTGTGCATGCTTATGTGCACTACCCTCATTAATTATGGAATGCTCTGGCTCACCACGTACCTGTCTTTTTTGGATTTCATGTGGCTGGGGCCTTCCAAGCGAATTGTGTTGGCACAATAAGTCACAATCATCACTTCCTCTATGTTGGAAATGTTTCTTGCAAAGGCGTGTTTCTTATCCTCTTGGCATTGAACTCCATCATTTACCTTGCTGTTAAACAAGTCAAGTTTATGCATAATTCCATCAAATAGTTTTAGAATATTTTTAAACAAGTCAAGTTTATGCATAATTCCATCAAATAGTTTTCGAATATTTTGCAAAGACCTCTCTTGTTCGGCATTCCACGAGTTGGTTCTCCATGAATCCCAATCAATTAGAAGTAAACACGATTTGGCCATGTCTGACTCTAATACTAAATTGTGAGCGTGTGTAACGAGTTTTTTTAGCATACCTCGAGGGATCTTATATTTCCTTTAGGGGGATTCGAGATACCCTGAGTCGGATAACTTGAAGTGATACGAAAGAATGAGAAGGGCAAGAATGGTTTACCAAGTCAAATAGGGATGGTAAAAATTAAGGGTCGATAAAAAATAATTGAAACTGAAAAATATAAAATTGAATCAAAATGATAAATTTTTTAACAGATAATTTTTTTAAAAAAAAAAAAAAACCAAACCAAACCGAATTAGAATTATTTTTTAACTAGAAAAATCGAATCAAATCGAACCGAATTGATTGAATAATTTAATTAATTGAATTTCTTAAAGTCTAATCATGTTATGTTGTTATTTTATATATTATTTAATTTATTCAGTGTTTATTATAAATAATTTCATGAAATATTTATAATTTTTTTCTTTGATTATGATTCTTTTTATTTTCCTACATTTTAAATAATGATTGTAGCTAATGAAAATTTTTTATCGGTATAGTTATAAGAATTAGAAGAGTTCTAATGCAAAAAAATTAAATAAATGTCACATTCAGTCAAAGTTATTAATTTTTTATTATTAATGTTTAAAAATAAAAAAATTTGAATTATACCGAACCGAACGGACAATTAATAGTAATTATATATATATATTTTAAGAAAAACTGTAGAATGGTTATTTTTTAAAAGAAAAACCGAATAATGGTAATTATAATATTTTTTTTATAATTACACCGAACTAGACCAAATCGTGCCCACCTCTTATAAAAATTCTAAGAGGATGAGACCCAAAGGGCCCGATAGTCTGATACGTTAAGGGTGGGTAAGAAGATGATTTTATATTGAAATTACCTACAAGCAATAGCGATAAACAAATATTATACCCAAGAGGGGGTGAATTGGGTTACAGCTAAATAATGCAGAAATAAAAATCTTTACCGATTTTAAGCTCTTTTACCAATTAATGCTTAAGGACAATTTTCTCTATTGTAATAAACAACCTATATGCAAGTTTCTAGTATATAAACATAAAATGAATTAAACTTGCAATATGTAAATAGTATAATGATAGAGAAAATGACATCGAGATTTATAGTGGTTCGGCCAACAATGCCTACGTCCACTCCCCCAAGCCGCGCTTGAAGCTTTTCACTAATAAAGAGTTTCTGTGGCTCACTCGCAACCAAGAGTTTTACACAAGGTGCACTCCGAACCTTTACACTTTGAGTTTTCTACGTAGGCTCACTCGAAAACCTTTACAATTACCCAAACAATGGGATTTCACAAACCGCAAGTGTTTTGTATAACAAATTGTAAAACACACTTGGGCACTCATAATGATAAAGAAGATTGTGTGAGTTGGTTACCCAAGTGATCTAAGCTCACTACAAATGTATATGAAGGTGTAGTGTGTGTGAGCTTGATGTATGAGTGTATATGATTATGAAGGATTATAAACACTCTTGTTTTTGCTCTATGAGATGATATGAAGGTTGTGTATTATGTCTCATGTGTGGAAAAAATGAATTAGGACTTCAATTATAGAAAAATGAAAACAAGCCCCAACAGCTCTTTCTGAGATCTGTAAGCCGGTCTCTGACACCGGTATGTCGGTCTCTGACACCGGTATGCCGGTCTCCAACAGATTTATTACCGTTTGAAGAACTAGTCGTTAGACCGGTATGCTTACCGGTAAGGACAGTGGTATGATGACCGGTTTGGGTCATACCGATTCCAGTGTGTGTGCAATATGAAGAGCTTGACCGGTATGGTCACCGGTATGATGACCGATTTAGGTCATGCCGATTCCAACAAAGGAACTAGCCGTTAGGCTCACCGGTATGGGACCTGTATGGAGACCGATTTCGTGTGTGCCGGTTCCAGTAGCCATGCATTCCATAGGTTCACCGGTATGGTGACCGGTATGGGACCGGTAAGGTCCGTGCCGGTTCCAGTGAGCATGCAAAACTCAACATCTCACCGATATGGACACCGGTAAGGGACCGATATGCCGGTGTTTGTTCCAAAAATGCAAGTATGAAGGTTTTAATGCATTTTGTACATGAACCTAATGCATCTAAGTGAATGTGCATGTTTCCTATGAGTTTAGGCACTTGAATATTCAAATCACATTACAATAAGAGCTCTACGCTTAGACTTCATATAAAATCGTCAGCGTATGCAAGTCTTCACATTCTTCGCTCTTCACCATCGTGTGCTTCGACATCTTTTTGTATTGTCTCGCTTTTTCTCGTCGAAGACTTCACTCTCGTTGCATCATCAAAATCCATTATGCGATTGTTTCACTAACAATCTCCCCCTTTTTGATGATGGTAACCCCTTAAAACTTGTGAGCTTCTAGGAGTCCAAATGTTGACGATTTTGCTCCCCCTCAAAGTGTGATTGTCTTCAAAATAGCTCTATAAGACTTAGACAAACACATTAGTACAATTACTCACCCTTAATTTAAGGGTGAGGGTAAAATAAGTTTTAATCTCATTTCTAATGATTTCTCCCCCTTTGACATTATCAAAAAGTGGAGAAGCAAAAAATTAAATCTAAATGAGATACCAATTAAATATGTGCATTAAATAATGATACCAAAATTTAAAAATATATGCACATTTGGCATTTCCCCTTTTTTGCCATAAGATGTAGAAATCATGCATAATGTAATTCTAAAAAATTTGTACCATGATTATCAATTTGAACAATGATTAATGCATTTCAATGATTTCTTCCCATAATTATGATATCAATTAATCAGATATTCATGTTTTTCATTATACCAATGTGAAACTATGTTGATGTACATGCATTTCATGATATCAACCTAAAATTTATATCAACATATATGCATTTCATCTTCATTCAAAATATGTTAAATGACAAAGGCATAGTCAATGCAAATCAATCAAGTGATCACACATATGTCATTTAACTCAATAAATTCAATGTGATACTTATTGATACAAAATGGGGTTTAAATGTATGATTAAGGCATTTAATGATATCAAATGAGCAATTGATACCAATAGAGTTTGAATATATTGCCTAATCATTTGTATGCTTCAAAATATATTAACCAATTTGAAATTAGCATACACACATAATTTAGAGGAAACGGTACCAATGTTTCCGTGAATACGGAGTTTATCTATTACCGTTGCGGTTCCTCATTTCTTTGAGCCTTTAGGATCAATTTGTAATTCTTTTTAAAGATCCTTCCCAATGCCCCCTATAAAATTATCAAGTGTATTTTGGTACCCAAATTTTCTTGGGTCCATGGGGATTAACCTTAGTTCCTTTCGAAACCCAAATAACAGTCACATTTTTATTTTTAGTCCAATAATCATAACTTTTGTGACCTATCATATTACATGCATGACATTTAACATTTGATTTAAATACTCTATTTGCATATATATGAGATGAATGTGTATATGATTTGGATGTCTTCACAAAATAATTGTTTAAATATTTTCCATTCATGTGAGGCTTGTATCCTAATCCACACTTTCCAAAAACACATCTTTATGAACCAAGTAGCATTTTAAAATTCTTTTCACCTTGACTGAACTTGTTCACAATGCATTTCAAGTCATATACTTTCTTATTCAAATCATCATTTTTAATTTTCAACGATTCACAAACACATGATGATTTAGAGGTAGATGCTTCATTTTGTATGTTCTCTACACAATGTTCATGCTCTACATTTAAACACATATTTTCATTTTTTAAAGGATGAATTTGTTTAACAGGGGATGCATGCTCATTTTGTTCAATCAACATATTATCTTCATACTTGGCCTTTAAGCAAATATTATCATTTTTCAAAGTACGAATTTTATCCATACATGATGCATATTCATGTTGAAGTGATATGTGTTCTTCCTTAATCAAATTACATTTCTTTCTAAGAGCAACATATTTATCATGCAAGCCATTCAACATGTCAAGCATTTCATCACAATTAGAAATTTCATTTTCATATACAATAATAATTTCTTTTTCCGATTCTCATATAGGATTTTCTATATCCATGCAAGCCAAATTACAAATTTCATCATTTGATGAGTTAGAATCAATATTGCATTCATTTAATTCATTATTTCCCGCATTTCGTAATTCTAAGGAATTCCTTAATTCATATGCATTTGTACATTTGGGAATCCTATCAATTATGCTTTTATCTAATGCTTCGTATAAAAATTTAAGTGCATTAGAATTTACCGAAGATTTTTTCCTTCGTATGATTTTTAAGTAGGATTGCGGATCAACGGCTAGAAGGTAGTTCAACATCCTCATTTTCCAATAGTTGTAATCGATTCCGGTGTAAAATAGAGGTCTAGTTGTTGAAAATCCTTCGGCAAAATTTGATGAGTTTCTTGTAGATGCCATGATCTATTCTCAGACGGTTAAGTCCTTGATGAGAATATCTCGCTCTGATACCAACTAAAATTACCTATAAGCAATAGCGACAAACAAATACTATACCCAATGGGGGTGAATTGGGTTACAGCTAAATAATGCGGAAATAAAAATCTTTGTCGATTTTAAGCTCTTTTACCAATTAATGCTTAAGGTCAATTTTCTCTATCGTAATAAACAAACTATATGCAAGTTTCTAGTATATAAACATATAATGAATAAAACTTGCAATATGTAAAGAGTATAAGGATAGAGAAAACGACACCGAGATTTATAGTGGTTCGGCCAACAATGCCTACGTCCACTCCCCCAAGCCACACTTGAAGCTTTTCATTAATAATGAGTTTTCGTGGCTCACTCGCAACCAAGAATTTTACACAAGGTGCACTCTGAACCTTTACACTTTGAGTTTTCTACGTAGGCTCACTCGAAAACCCTTACAATTACCTAAACAATGAGATTTCACAAACCGCAAGTGTTTTGTATAACAAATTGTAAAACACACTTGGGCACTCATAATGATAAAGAAGATTGTGTAAGTTGGTTACTCAAGTGATCTAAGCTCACTACAAATGTATATGAAGGTGTAGTGTGTGTGAGCTTGATGTATAAGTGTATATGATTATGAAGGTTTATAATGTTGGACAATTATGACCCATAGCGTCACTATTTGTATAAATCAAGGTGTTGTACAAATTAACTGTGTGACAAAGGAGATTGCACTCTTATCATTTGTGATTAGATCACCTAGATATATAAATGATAGGAGGTCCATATGATTTGTTCCTGGACTGAGAATGATATGAGACAGTATCAGTCCACGAAGGATAAATCATTAAATATCCCTAGTCAGAGTATTATCGAGATTGGACATCGATAAATACGTAAAAGACTAGTATTACACTTGTGTGTGTTGTGAAGGCACAACGGCATAGTTCTCGTATATTTGGGTATATGATACTCATGCAAGTGTAATAGGAGGTTGTGCTTCACCGATGGTACGGGAAACAGCTTCGCTCTGGATAGACTCCTTCGGAATTCCATTGGTAGTATGATTATGTGTCTATGGAAGTCTGAAATCAGGGTAGGTGTATTTGGTCTTAACCTGAGACTTGCACCGCTAATACTTGCGAGAATCAATATACTTTGGTTGAGGTCGTCCAGGGCTTTAACCGGTTCTGTGTACGCCAATAATGGGTATATTGAGAATCGTAGTGTGATGGGTGTGTGATGTCAAGACGGAAGTGTCACTCCAGTCATATGGAGTTGATGGTCACGTAGGATACGGTACTGGTTCTCTTTAGTACTGCAGTCATCGGGATAAAATGACAATGTCATGTTTATCCGATATAGAGACTAGTTACCAGATATCCGACATGTGCTTCGTACGGGGCAGACACGATTCCAGCCCCAGGCCTAGCACGTGATCATCCGATACTGGATCGAAATACGCAATACCACGTATACTACGCCTGTTATAGATCGCTTATTCCTGTAAGCATGTTTCCGGAGAATTGGGTAGGCATGGCGCTTTGCTAGAGGCCAACCTTGTCTTGTGAATCAGTGTAAACGTAGTACGAGATACTTACGTGTTCGGATAATCCGACGACCCGATTTACTGCCAACATATCCGGGGATCTCATGGTTCGCTTCCCAAAGATTCACCGATGACGTATGACTCGCACTTTAATTAATCTGGGATTAATTTAATGAGAGAGAAAATTAATCTAGGATTAATTACGGAGATATTTTATCTGAGATAAAATATCAATTTAGAGAGAGAACGATTAATTTGGAATTAATCGGTAAATTAATATATTTGATATATTAAATGAAATTGGATTTCGACGCGGAATTAAAATTAGATTTTAATTCGGGCGAGCGAATTAATTTAGAATTAATTCGTTAGCAATGTGAATAGTGATTTCGCTAGGCGTAATCATTTAATTACGACGCAACAGAAAATTCGTTAATTTGGAATTAGCGAACCCGAGCCCGGGATTATTTGCGAGCGCATTCGCATTTCGAATTCGAGTGCGGCACACAAGTCAAATCAAGCGTCAAATTATAAGTCACATCAAGCGTCAAATCACATGTCACTTTGAGTGATGTGACATTTGAGTGATTGATGTGAGTTGATTTGTGGTGATTGAAAAGCATTTAATGCTTGCTTTATGGAAATTAAAGAAATGGTAAATGGTTTTAAATTTTGGAAATTATAAAACCCTTTTACAATTTTTCTTTTTCCCACTCATTCTCTCTCTTTCACGGTTTAGGTCATTTTGGAGCCAAAAACTTCTTCTTCCTCTCTCACGGTCTGAAGACCGATTCTTCTTCTGGTTTTTCTGGTTTGACCGAATTAGAAGGAGAAGCAAAGATTTTGTTGCAAGATCTATGTGCTAGCACACTCTATGAGGAATACAAAGGTGATAGGGAAGTGTCTTCATGAGCTTGGAATCACCTTGATAAACTTGGAGCTTGGAGCTTCCATGGAGAACATCAATGGCCGATTCTTGGAGGAGGAAGCAGCCCCCACGCCCAGCAATCCACCACTTGCGCAGCCCACTGCCGAGCAAGGAGATGACAGTGCATTTTGTCTTCGTTGCATCTCTACCGATCAATGTGAGTTTTTTCCGCACCTCCTTTGATGTGTATTCAACTCGTTTATGCTTGATTTATGATCCTTGGGAATTGATTGAAACTCAACAATGGTATCATAGCCATTTGGGCATAAAACGAAAATTAGGGTTCTTAACTAAAAATTTGGGGCTTTTTGATGAAGCATGTTTTTGACAAATTGTTGTTTAAGTATGCTTGTATATGGATAACTTAGAGTTATATGTAATCAATTTGTTGAAAAATTAATTGGATTAATTTTCCCCAATTTGCTATGGATGGCTGAAAATTGCAAGTGCCCTAATGTCTTGGTTTTTTGATTTTTGATTTTTGTTCATTGGATGTTTTGGAAATCATTAGGGGATATTGATTTTATGTTTAATTTGGTTCAATTGGATTGAATTTGATTTGGGCATAATTTTCCCCTTTGGCCGAGACACTTGAAGCATGTAATTGGGTTTGATTTTGATCAAATTATGTTGGACATGATTCTAAGATGATAAACATTATTAATTGGACAAATTTGGTGTTTTGGAAATATAGATTTGGGTAATTGATAATACTATACACTTTATTTAATTGAATTGAAAAAAATTGAATTTTGTAATTTAATTAAATTGGGCCTTAAATTGGATTTGGGCTTTTAAAGTTGTTATTGGGCTTATTGGGCTTTGTTGTACAAAGTAGGGTTTAGGCAAAATTGGTTGGATCCAATTAGGCCCAAAACCGCATCCAAAAGGCCCAAATGCGACTGATAAACCTTTAAAGTTTAATTGGGCCTAATGGGCCTAAATTAATTTCTGGGCTAATGGGGTAACTCCCGGAGTGGATTTTGGTTATTCGGTTTGACCCGAGTTGACCAAAAGTCCACGCCTTGAAGAAATTAATTAAAAGCCCATTGGACTTGAATTAAATTAATATTGGATATTAATCGGGCTTTGAGACCGTAACGATTAAATTCGGAATTTAAGTCGTAAATGTTTATTTTATAAAGTGTAATATTTAATTTGGAATTAAATAATGAATTAGAATTAAATGAGTATTAAATTGGATTTAATTATGTAATTTAATTTAATTCAAGAATTCCTACTTTGAGTACTTGTTCGCAAAACGAGTTTGACTCGAGCACAAAAATCAAATTGTTGTTTGAACATTGGATGATCACTAATTATCAGATTAATTAATTTGATTAGATTGATTGATAACATGCTTGTATGAATACATGGTTGTGATGCATGAATAATGTATATCAGATGGATATTAGTCGGGTGGGGCAATTTTGGAAATTGTAATAAATTTGATTTATTAATTGGACCTGCGAGTCCAGCCTTATCTCTTATTTCTATGTATTCTCTTCTCACTTATTCCCCTCAATGTAAATGAGGTTTCTTTAAAAGTGTAGTGTAACGGGTAGAATTAATACAAGTGCTAGCTCGAGAGAGCAAGAGAGAGATTTGATCTAGGATCAATGTAAAGTATCCATTCGCATATCATTATTATTTTACATATGCGTTTTATTATGTGTTTAGAATGCATGCTTAAGGTGTTGAGTTCTTATAAGGTCCCAAGAATCATCAAAATCAAGCACAAAAACGCATGAATACATCAAAGGAATAATGGCGGAAACATATACTCACAATGATTGGATTTGATGCATCAAAAGCACAAGTCTTTTCCTCATCATCAAGGTCACGACAATGAGCTCAAAAGGCAGTGGGCTGCACGTTTTTGCTCCTCTTTGAACCTCAAAAATTCGGCCATGGATGAACACCATTGAAGCTCCAGCTTCAAGCTTCCAAAACGATTCCAAGCTCATAAATTCGTTTCCCTATCACCATAATATAACCCAAGGTGTGTGCTAGCACTCTTTCTTCTTCATTATTCTCGGCAAAATTGCAGAAAAAGAAGCAAGAATTCGGCTCCAAGCCGTGAGAGGGAGAGAGAAGAGAAAAGAGAGGAAAAAAGGTTTCCTAGAAACCGTATGCAAGGTTAGTGGAGAGAGAAAAGAAAATGGTTTTTATATTTATTTGATTTTACAAAAAAATAACAAAAACCATTTACAATAATTATAAGTCAAAAAACAAAAAGCCTATTAATGCTTTTCCAACAACCATTTACTATTCACATCAAGTCACTTTAATAAAGTGACAGCATGTCATGTCACATCACTCAAAGTGACAAGTGATTTGAAGATTGATGCGACTAGCGATATGACACTTGATGTGACTTGCGTGCCGCGCTCGAATTCGAAATGCGAATGCGCTCGCAATCACTCCGGGCTCGGGTTCGCTAATTCCAAATTAACGAATTTTTCGTCGCGTCGTAATTAAATGATTACGCTAGTGAAATCACTATTCACGTCGCTAACGAATTAATTCTAAATTAATTCGTTCGCCCGAATTAAAATCTAATTTTAATTCCGCGTCGAAATCTAATTTCGTATAATATATCGAATATATTATTTTATCAATTAATTCCAAATTAATCGTTCTCTCTCTTTAATTAATATTTTATCCCAGATAAATATCTCCGCAATTAATCCCAGATTAATTTTCTCTCTCTCTTCTAATTAATCCCAGATTAATTAAAGTGTGAGTCATACATCATCGGTGAATCTTCAGGAAGCGACCCATGAGATCCCCGGATATGTTGGCAGTAAATACGGTCGTCGGGCTATCCGAACACGTAAGTACCTCGTACTACATTTGTACCGATTTACAAGACAAGGTTGGCTTCTAGCAAAGCGCCATGCCTACCCAATTCTCCGGAAATATCCTTATATGAATATGTGATCTATATCAAGCGTAGTATACCGAAGTATTGCGTATTTCTGTCCAGTATCGGATGTTCACATGCTAGGCCTGGGGCTGGACAATTATGACTCATAGCGTCACTATTTATACAGATCACGGTGTTGTTGTACAAATTAACTGTGTGACAAAGAAGATTGCATTCTTATCATTTGTGATTAGATCACCTAGATATATAAATGATAAGAGGTCCATATGATTTGTTCCTGGACTGAGAATGATATGAGACAGTATCATTCCACGAAGGATAAATCATTAAATATCCCTAGTCAGAGTATTATCGAGATTGGACATCGATAAATACGTAAAAGACTAGTATTTCACTTGTGCGTGTTGTGAGGGCACAACGACATAGTTCTCGTATATTTGGGTATATGATACTCATGCAAGTGTAATAGGAGGTTGTGTTTCACCGATGGCAGGGGAAACAGCTTCGCTCTGGATAGACCCCTTCGGAATTCCATTGGTAGTATGACTATGTGTCTATGGAAGTCTGAAATCAGGGTAGGTGTATTTGGTCTTAACCTGAGACTTGCACCGCTAATACTTGCGAGAATCAATATACTTTGGTTGAGGTCGTCCAGGGCTTTAACCAGTTCGTGTACGCCAATACTGGGTATATTGAGAATCGTAGTGTGTTGGGTGTGATGTCAAGACGGAAGTGTCACTCCAGTCATATGGAGTTGATGGTCACGTAGGATACGGTACTGGTTCTCTTTAGTACTGTAGTCATCGGGATAAAATGACAAGGTCATTTTTATCCGATATAGAGACTAGTTACCAGAGATCCGACATGTACTTCGTACGGGGCAGACACGATTCCAGCCCCAGGCCTAACACGTGATCATCCGATACTGGATCGAAATACACAATACCACGTATACTACGCCTGATATAGATCGCTTATTCATGTAAGCATGTTTCCGGAGAATTGGGTAGACATGGCGCTTTGCTAGAGGCCAACCTTGTCTTGTGAATCGGTGTAAACATAGTACGAGGTACTTACGTGTTCGGATAATCCGACGACCCGATTTACTGCCAACATATCCGGGGATCTCATGGGTCGCTTCCCAAAGATTCACCGATGACGTATGATTTGCACTTTAATTAATCTGGGATTAATTTAATGAGAGAGAAAATTAATCTAGGATTAATTACGGAGATATTTTATCTGAGATAAAATATCAATTTAGAGAGAGAACGATTAATTTGGAATTAATCGATAAATTAATATATTTGATATATTAAATGAAATTGGATTTCGACGCGGAATTAAAATTAGATTTTAATTCGGACGAGCGAATTAATTTAGAATTAATTCGTTAGCAATGTGAATAGTGATTTCACTAGGCGTAATCATTTGTATTACGACGTAACGGAAAATTCGTTAATTTGGAATTAGCGAACCCGAGCCCGGGATTATTTGCGAGCGCATTCGCATTTCGAATTCGAGTGCGGCACGTAAGTCAAATCAAGCATCAAATCATTAGTCACATCAAGCGTCAAATCACATGTCACTTTGAGTGATGTGACATTTGAGTGATTGATGTGAGTTGATTTGTGGTGATTGACAAGCATTTAATGCTTTCTTTATGGAAATTAAAGAAATGGTAAATGGTTTTAATAATTTTGGAAATTATAAAACTATTTTACAATTTTTTCTTTTTCCCACTCATTCTCTCTCTTTCACTTGGTTTAGGTCATTTTGGAGCCAAAAACTTATTCTTCCTCTCTCACGGTCTGAAGACCGATTCTTCTTCTGGTTTTTCTGGTTTGACCGAATTAGAAGGAGAAGCAAAGATTTTGTTGCAAGATCTATGTGCTAGCACACTCTATGAGGAATACAAAGGTGATATGGAAGTGTCTTCATGAGCTTGGAATCACCTTGATAAACTTGGAGCTTGGAGCTTCCATGGAGGACATCAATGGCCGATTCTTGGAGGAGGAAGCAGCCCCCACGCCGAGCAGTCCACCACTTACGCAGCCCACTGCCGAGCAAGGAGATGACAGTGCATTTTTGTCTTCGTTGCATCTCTATAGATCAATGTGAGTTTTTTCCGCACCTCCTTGGATGTGTATTCAACTCGTTTATGCTTGATTTATGATCCTTGGGACTTGATTGAAACTCAACATATAAAAACTCTTGTTTTTGCTCTATGAGATGATATGAAGGTTGTGTATTATGTCTCATGTGTGGCAAAAATGAATTGGGGTTTCAATTTATAGAAAAATGAAAGCAAGCCCCAACAGCTCTTTCTGAGACCGGTATGCCGGTCTCTGACACCGGTATGCCGATCTCCAACAGATTTATTTCCGTTTAAAGAACTAGTCGTTAGATCGGTATGCTTACCAGTAAGGACATCGGTATGATGACCGGTTTGGGTCATGCCGGTTCATGTGTGTGTGCAATATGAAGAGCTTGACCGGTATGGTCACCGGTATGATGACCGGTTTAGATCATGCCGGTTCCAACAAAGGAACTAGCCGTTAGGCTCACTAGTATGAGACCGGTATGGAGATCGATTTGGTGTGTGTCGGTTCTTGTAGCCATGCATTCCATAAGTTCATTGGTATGGTGACCTGTAAGGTCCGTGCCGGTTCCAATGAGCATGCAAAACTCAGCATCTCACCGGTATGGACACCGATAAGGGACCGGTATGCCGGTCTCTGTTCCAAAAATACAAGTATGAAGGTTTTAATGCATTTTGTACATGGACTTAATGCATCTAAGTGAATGTGCATGTTTCCTATGAGCTTAGGCACTTGAATATTCAAATTACATTACAATAAGAGTCCTAAGCTAAGACTTCATATAAAATCGTCAATGTATGCAAGCCTTCACATTCTTCGCTCTTCATCATCGTGTGCTTCGACATCTTTTTGTATTGTCTTGTTTTTACGCGTCGAAGACTTCACTCTCGTTGCATCATCAAAATCCATTATGCGATTGTGTCGCTAACATATATATCCGTTAGTTGGATGGGCCGAGTACATATATTGGCATCCCCGTTCAAATAGAAGTAGAATCGTTGTGTGAAAGTGGTCACACACGGTGCCTGATATGGATCAATTCTCTCGTACATGTTTATTGAATAGGTCGAGTACAAATATTGGAATTTATGTATCATACCTACTCTGTTATCATGCCTAATCTCAAATAAACTATCGTGAACTTTTTTAGTTATCCTAGTCGATCTGAAATATTTTTCCAATTAATAAACCTCAACTTTATTATATCTAATTATGTATATGGTTTTAAAAACTCTCCACATATTTACGAGTTATATTATAATTGTATAAATAATGACTCCTAATAAACTCTTAATTATATTAATAACAGCGCAAACACTTGTTATAGAGATTATGGAGGATAAGCACTCAAATTGTGTAAATAAATGATAGGTACCTAGGGGTGTGCATTAATCGGTTTTGACCGATTAACCGAACCGTTCCGACCCATTTTTTTATTATGGTTCGGTTAATTCAGTTAAATCGGTTATTGCGGTTAAATTTTTTAATTTTTTCGGTATTCGGTTCGGTTACGGTTATGAGATTCGTATAACCGAACGACCGATTAACCGAAATTAAACCATATATATATATGCTTCAAAACCCTAAACCAAAACTCTAGCCGCCACTTAAAGTCACAAAATCCCAAAATCCACATACAGCTTACAGTCACAAAATTCCACTTACAACTTCAATAGCAGTTTTCGTCTTCTCGCCTGTAAGTTTCTGGCTTTCTACTTCTGCCAAACTAGTCTTCTTTCTTCTCGCCTGTAACTTATATGATGAATTTTTATGGTTGATGACTATTTTAATTGTTATCCAAGTGATAAAGGGTCCAGAGCAAGGCATCATTGCAAAGTGAATAGTGACCAAACAAATCAGTTAATTATAATTATCGTTCTTTCAAGTTTCAAAAAAATGTTTCTTAGAATTACTTTTATTCATCGCTGAATTGATTTTTAAATTAACAGAATCAAGTTCGAAAGTAAAAAAAAAAAAAAAAAAGGTTTCTCATATTCCTATGTTATACTGGTTATATTGGGTTATATTGGGTGCCGAGTAATTTGGAAATCCCCGCTTCTTATTAAAACCATTCCTTTGGCCAGCTATTGTCTCTGCAACATTGCTACCACTTCTGTAAGGTTTCTCATATGCTTGATCATTAACCATTCCAGTGGTTCTTCCATTTCCCAAACAAGAATTTCGAGAAAGTGGATGAATTTTTCTTTATTGGATTGGTTAATAATCGAATTAACCATAACCGACCAAAATATAACGGTTAATTGGTTATGGTTATGTGTCATAAATTGGTTAAATCGGTCACATTTTTATTTAACCGAAAATTTCGATTACGGTTAAAAAATCAAGGATTAACCGACCGAACCGACCGATGCACATCCCTATAGGTACCCATTAATTAGATTCAATCTAACGATACAGAAAATGAACGATTTGGAAACAAAAATATTAATATCTGAGTATGATGCTCACATATCCCTGTTTTTACAACTAAGAGACAAATTGAAGGCACAAAATATAAATATATTGAATAAACTTAATTGGTGAGATTCCTTTAATGAATTTAAATTTTCGCTTGTAATGGTGGAATGAGTCGATGAGCAACCTAAAATGAAAATTTAATTACGATTTTAATTTTATACACCATGGAATCATTTCATTGATAATTTCGCTTCCCAGCTAACCATAATGGTACATGAGAATCAAAACACACGATAGAATGATTGTAGAAGTAAATAAATCTAAAATGCATTTTAATTAACAGCAACACTGAAATTTGAAAGCCCTGATTTGGTAACTAATTAATTAATTAACCAATTCTAGGGACCCGAATGACAATGCCCTGATCGTTAACAAAGACTCGGACCCTCTCACAGCGAAAATCACCAGTTACAGATGAGTCTTCAGCAACAGTTTTGGCCTTCACATTTTGATTTTCTCTGCCATTATAATATTTGCTGCTGCCTCCCCATTCATACCCAATAGCTCTGGCCATGAAAATTGCCTGTAAATGTAAATGCGACAAACAATAATTATATACTCAACTCAAGCTTACTTAGTAAAGATATTAATTTGTTAAGGATTTATAAAACTCACCAGATGGACAACTTCTTGACATCTTCAGTAGCTGCTTTGATTTATTCTTTCTTTTGGGTTTTGAGTTATGAAGTAGAGAGCTAAGTAAGAGCGTATTTATAGCATAAAATAAAAACCAAATATAGACGGCCTGGTGGTTTGTTTACCATTTCAAAGAGACAAGTTAATCTTTATTTTTATTATTGTCATCTTAATTCCAATGTGAGTTCTGTCTTTTAGGGATCTTTATTATTATTATCGCTATCTTAATTCTAATGTAAGTACTGTCTTTTAGGGACAATTAAAATATATAAGCTCATAATGTTAGGGAAAAAAGTAGAAGAAGAAGAATTTGAAAGGAAATATGCTCTCATTACGTTGTTGTTGGATTAATGATAATTCCTTTAAGGATATACAAAGGTACACAGAATTTACAGACAGCAAAATCTAGAAACTCGTCTAAAAACTTGTAAAGAATACGTTTTTTTTAGAATATAAAGAGTATATGAAGTTGTATTTATTAGAAGAGGATATACGTTTGTGTGTCACAATTATTGGCTTGAAACAGTTTTTAATTTAAAAAAAAAAACTATCAAAAATAAAATTCAAAATTAATTAAATTATCTAAATTAATTTCGGAATTTTAAATTCTAACCCCCCAAGTGCTCATATTTGACTTTAAATAACATATATTAATATTTGTATTTCCCTCCCTTTCAACTCTAATTTAACCTATTAGGTGTGAGAAGCCTTATAAACACATTCCACTCTCAATGCCCTTTTATGTGGGATAGGAAGTCTCACATTTATCACTAACTATTACCAACACATAAGCCTTATTTAACCCAAAAACTAACTTAATGATTGTTTAAGCGGCCTTGTATGCTAATCAAGATTAATTCACATACAAGGTGAGATTATTTTCTTAATTTACACACTCTGTGCATGCCGGCTTTTTGATTGGAACCTCTCACATGGTAAGAAAATGGGTCCATTCATACATTAATTTGACTCTAATATTACAAAAACTTGTTAAGATGGTAAATAGAGGATAAACATTCACTCATAGTTGTGGCTTAAATACCAATTTATACAATGCTTGAAACGATATATAACGAACTTAATCAATTACATATATTTCAGGAATTACACCACATTTGTGTTGAAGTGAAGTTGCTGGGAAGTGGCTGGAAACCATGCATGCAACAAAGTCAGCATGCAGCCAAGATTCCACCGAAAGCATGATTGATGAGCTGCATGACAGAAGGTACAAGAGCTGGCAGCAAGCTGTGTGTGTGAAGGTTGGCAGCAACTGTGCCAAACCGCGTGACACTGTTCACGCGGTTTTGGCTCTATAAATTTGAGTCCCCAAGCCATTGTAATGCATCCCAAAGTGAGTGTAAGCTCCAAGTAGAGAGCTTGAAAGTGTGTGAGGTTTTTTGTTAAGTTTCTAGTTGTAAACTTGTGTAATCTATTCTTGTAGTAATAGAATACAATTCGGTTTTTCCTCAAATACACTCTAAAGTGATCGGTGAATCAAACAAGTGGTATCAGAAGCTTTGGTTCTTCATTGGGATCGAAAAATCGAAGAACGGAGTTTGGTTCGGAAAATTCGAGTTCCGGAAAAGTTGTCAAAAATTCATTTTAAGGGTACCATCAGCTGGTTCACGTCGAGACGAGCACGGTGGTATTTTCCGGCGACCGAACGGACGTCCACCGCCTCCGCACGCGCTTCACAGAGAGCTTCCCACGCTCCCTCACGCGATCCACGCGCCGCACGCGCTGCTGAAGGTTGAAGATGATCCGCGTCAGCGCCACGTCATGCCCAGTCAGCGCACAGTCAGCGCACAGTCAGCGCCCAGTCAGCGCCACGTCAGCGGCCACGTCAGCCGCCACGTCAGTGCCACGTCAGCGCCACGTGTCTGCCACGTCAGCAAACCGGTCCACATTGCCACGTCAGCACTGCCACGTCAGCAGCCTGGTAAATTTCATTTAGCCCCCTGAAGTTTTGAAATTTACAGTTTTACCCCAGAACTTTTAGGAATTTACAATCAGCCCCTGTGTCGGATTTAGACCAACGAAGTATCTATTCCACCATTTTCGACCGTTCCGGACACAACGGTGACCTCAGATTTGTGAAATTCAGCCCCAATTTTAGTGTATTCTCATTTTAAACTTTAAAACTAAAATGGAGATGGAGGATTCTCATTCTGGTGCAATGATTAAACTGGCTGCAACTAACTACTCTCCCCTCTGGAGACCTCGGATGATAGATTTTTTGCATTGTAAAGATCTGTTTGATGTCATCGAGTTGAAGGGAGTGAAACCAGAGTCTGTTAAGGAGTATGACTGGAATAAACTCAACAACAGAACTTTGGGTCAGATAAGGCAGTGGATCAGTCACAATGTCTTCCACCACGTAGCACATGATTCAGATGCTTACGGGATGTGGATAAGCTGGAAGACATGTTCCAGGCCAAGACAGCTCGGAATAAAGCCCTGTTAATGAGGCGTTTGGTGAACTTGAAGCTACGGAGTGGAACTTCCGTTGCGGAACACACCAACGAGTTCCAGAGCCTGGTGAACCAGTTGTCTGCAGTAGACATGCAGCTGGGAGATGAAGTACAAGCCCTCTTACTACTCAGTTCCCTTCCTGATAGCTGGGAAACATTGGTGGTTACTCTCAGCAATTCCGCTCCAGGAGGTAAAGTTACCATGCCTATGGTAAAAGATGCCATGTCGAATGAGGAGTTCAGGAGAAAAGATGTTGGCTCAGAACAGACAGAAGCCTTCGTCACAGAGACTCGAGGAAGACATCAAGGAAGAGACGGGGAGAGAGGCAGAAGCACAACCAGGGGTAGATCCTCAGATGGAAGGAAGCCTACCTATAAGTGCTACCATTGTGGCATTGTAGGCCACCTAAAGAAGAATTGCCGAAAACTGCAAAGAGAGCAGAGAGAAGGCAATCACCAGCCGAAGAATGACGAAGGAGAGACACTGGTCGTTGTCCAAGCAGATGTAGCAATATGCTCCATACAGGAAGAGACATGCCTTCACAACGCAACCCAAGATGTTGAGTGGGTGGTAGATACTGCAGCATCCTACCACGTCACTTCTCACAGGATTACTTCACAACCTACAAAGCGGGAGACTTTGGAGCAGTGAAGATGGGAAATATCAGTTCCTCTGGGATAGTAGGAATGGGTGATATTCAGTTGCGGACAAATGTCGGGTGTACATTGATCTTGAAGGATGTCCTGCATGTTCCAGAACTTCGGCTGAATGTACTCTCGGGGATAGCTCTTGACAAACAGGGCTATGAAAATCACTTCAGAAATGGCACATGGAGAATGACAAAAGGTGTGTCATGGTTGTCGCCCGAGGACATGCTTGCGGCGCACTATACAAGACTCATGTGAAGATTTGTGCAGACAGCCTCAAAGTAGCTGAAAAAGAGGCTTCTCAAAATCTGTGGAACCGGAGACTCAGACACATGAGTGGGAGAGGGTTGTCTACCCTGAACAAGAAGGAGCTTACCAAGGATGCTGCACGAGTCCTTGCAACCACTACTCAATTGGTAAGCAACGCAGAGTCTCATTTCATTTCTCTTCAGAGAGAAGATCAGAGTTGCTCAGTCTGGTGCACTCTGATGTTTGTGGTCCCTTGGAGGTTGATTCATTGGGCGGTAACAAGTATTTTCTGACTTTCATTGATGATGCTTCTCGGAAAATCTGGGTGTATTTCCTCAAGACGAAGGATCAGGTCCTAGATCAGTTCAAGTTGTTCCACGCCATGGTAGAGCATGAAACAGGGAAGAAGCTGAAGTGCCTTCGCACAGACGATGGAGGCGAGTACAGTTCCAGGGAGTTCGAAGCCTACTGCAGGAGACACGACATTCGACATGAGAGAACTGTTCCACACACACCACAACATAATGGTGTCGCTGCAAGCATGAACCGCACCATTATGTAGAAAGTCAGAGGAATGATCAGTATGGCTAATCTGCCAAAGCCATTCTGGGAGAAGCTGTTCGTGCTGCCTGTTACCTGATCAACAGATCACCAACTGAACTGTTGAACTTGGAGATTCCGGAGAAAGTGTGGTCTGGTAAGAATCCCTCCTACACTCACCCTAGAGTATTCGGTTGTTTAGCCGTTGTATATGTATCCAATGAGCTCAGGAAGAAGCTCGATGCAAGGACAACTCCATGTATATTCCTAGGCCATGGAGATGAAGAATTTGGATACAGACTATGGGATCCAAAGGAAAAGATGGTCATCAGAAGCCAGGAAGTAGAGTTTCTCGAAGACCAGACAATTGAAGACATTGAAATACCCAGGATGTCTTCCAATTCCAGTGCCAACAGAAATCCAGACCCAGCACCAGCACAATTGGCCACAGATATGGTGCACGAGGAAATTCCAGAAGCAGAACCAGAGGAGGCAGATAAAGATGTTGAGCAGGGGGAGCATGTTCCATCGGAGATTACAGTGGAAAGTGTTGAGCAGGGGGAGCCGCAACCCACTCCACTAGAAGCTGCAAGATCATTCACAGAGATGGATGATGATAGACCTCCTGAAACCAGTGGACCTCAGACAAGAAGATCTGAGCGAGGCAGGATTCCATCAACCAGATATCCGGGATCCGAATATATTCTGCTTACTGATGTGGGGGAGCCAGAGAGTTTCCCAAAGGCAAGAAAGCACTGAAGAATAAACGGGTGAAGAAATATGGCAGCAAACTTGCAGAGACACAGTGAATTGTACTATGCAGAGACATAGCAGGAGAATACTGTACAGAGATGTAGTGAAGTGTGCTGTGCAGAGACACGGCCGACATGTCCACAAAGGAATGATGATCGGGACAAGCTAGAGTTGTGCAGAGACATAACCAGGATAGCTGTCAGATGATACAGAGAACTACGATTGGCTTGATCCCAACTCAGGGTACGTAGGCAGTCATACAGATGCAGCCAGGGGAGGATCCTTTGAAGGATCCGGATTTGTGTGATTGATGGTCGGTTCAGATTTTGGGGGAAATCTTCACCGAGGGGGAGATTTGTTGAAGTGAAGTTGCTGGGAAGTGGCTGGAAACCATGCATGCACAAAGTCAGCATGCAGCCAAGATTCCACCGAAAGCATGATTGATGAGCTGCATGACAGAAGGTACAAGAGCTGGCAACAAGCTGTGTGTGTGAAGGTTGGCAGCAACTGTGCCAAACCGCGTGACACTGTTCACGCGGTTTTGGCTCTATAAATTTGAGTCCCCAAGCCATTGTAATGCATCCCAAAGTGAGTGTAAGCTCCAAGTAGAGAGCTTGAGAGTGTGTGAGGTTTTTTGTTAAGTTTCTAGTTGTAAACTTGTGTAATCTATTCTTGTAGTAATAGAATACAATTCGGTTTTTTCTCAAATACACTCTAAAGTGATCGGTGAATCACAACAATTTGTATTATTGGATACTTTTTATTATGGCAAAGATACTTGTCATATTACATGTTATAATGACAATGACATCTTAATATCTTATCGTGTCTATATACACACACATGATTATGGTCTTAATTTTTGGCTCATTATGATAATTCTTGAGAAATATTTATAGTATCATAACTTATTAGCTTATCAAAACGTTTTTGGCCAATCAAAAATACAAATTAGATAAAGTAGTGCTGACCACGAAGTTGGCTAATTCACCATCAACTCTCACAAAAATAACCCTAAAACTAATAGTCAAAGAAACTTTTCTTCAATTAACAAACAAAAGAAACCATCTCATTAATATATTCATCCGCCCAATCTTTTGTTTACAATTTTTCTCACAGAAAAGAGTTGAACAAGGCTTGGCCGGCCTTGTTCTTTGAAAGATAATTCCATGAGCTACGAGACACTACATGCATCTTCTGGATGAGACAGATCAATGAGACAAAAGCTATAAATCACATATATGCATTTGAGTTATAACTCAAGGAGTTTGATGAAATGGTTTTTAAATAATTTTATTTGATTGGCCACTTGATCATCAAGTTCTAATCTTAAGAGGTGGGAGTTAATAAAAAATTAATTTAAACTTTACTCATTTTTATTGTCTTCAAAAAATAATTTTATCCCTAATTTTTTTATTAACCTGTAGTGGATTTTAGCATATTAGGGATAAAATAATAAGATAAAAATTAAAAAGAAAATTAAAAGTTTAACATAATTTTTTTAAGGGCAAGGGAATTTTAATGAGTTTTCAAACATAAGGGTAAAAAAATAGTTTATTGATATTAATCATTTTCCCCATTGAAACTTTCAACTTTTGGTAGGTGATCATTATTAAACAACAAAAATATGTTCACAATATTGTGTACAATTATATGTATTTAGAAAAATACAAATGAAAAAAACGAATAATTTTTTTTTTTTCAAAATACACATGATTACGCTAAGTATTGTATCATTTTTACATATGAAGTCCCTCTTAATCTGTAAACCACATGAAAGATGTAAAAATATTAAGTATATAACGGCTAAGAATATATGATAATAGTTTTCCATCGTTTTCAACTTATATCGATCTATCATTTTTCAATAATTAACAGTTAAATTCACGGACATCGCAGATGTAAATAAGTCATTTTTATCCTTTTTTTGAATTTATATTAAAAATTAGTTTATTTTTATAATTTTAAAATTACATTAAAAAATCGAATTGACTAGTGTTCTTGACTAGTGTTCTTGGAACCCTAACTGATGGCAGGGACCCTAGTAACAGTGCCTCTGGTGTTGACCCAAACACGAACCCTAGTGCATAAAAAGTCTCCGGTGACAAAGGATCCTTCCAAAACAATCTCAGCATTCACAAAAGGATTCTCCCTCTCAATTGTAGCTTCTGCCTTCACTCCTTGAGCTCCAAGGAGTTCTGGCCACAATCTCTTGCCTACAGGCAAAAAAAAATTGTTAGATATTAGAGGAAGTAAGTGGCGGAGCCACATATAGGCGAGTTGGGTTGCCACTGTTCAATTCAAAATTTTACTAAAATAATTGTTATATATTTTGAATTTCCTAATGAGACACTTTTGATTTACCTAACTAAAATGAAGAGTATCAAACTCTTTTTATAAAAAAAATTTAACCTCCAATGAATCAGAATTTCTGACTACACCAATTGAGGAAGCCCTATATAAACATATCATTGGCATGCATTTTTAATACAAAAGATAAGTTTGTCACCTCTGCATTCTGATGCCATACTGATCTTTGCTGCCTTTAATTTAGTTTCTTTGTTCACTTTTCTGAATTGTTGTGTGTGATGAGAATGAAATTGCCTACGGATATTTATGTCACATGTGGTTGATGATCTTGACTTTATATATGCTTAAAAACGTAGTTGAAATATTGTTTTAGTTACCGTGCATGCAGGCTTGTTGAAGATAAGATATTTTCAAGGTTAGAGGTATAAACATTAATGCTTGCAGCTGAGCCGACGGAACAACTAATTTATCTTAAGAAGAACCTCCATTAATATCTCGTTTTTATTTAAATATGAGTTTGAGAAATATTTACCATCCATTTGTAATCGAGCTTTTGAAAAAACAAACAACGAGGAGCTTGTTGTCTCTTAATTTTGTTTTGTACGCGTTCAACAAGGAGGCGCCAGCGGGACGAGGCTCAACAAAAATTTTCCTGTGTGAACATTTTTTTAACAACTGAGAAACTGGCTGCGGGTATTTGAATTGATAGATAACTTTAGCCTAAATGTCGGTGATCGGGGTTTTTTTTTTTTCCTGTTATATGAATTAATGTTTTGTTAAAACCAGAAAGTCAATTCAAGGATTTAATAGTAATCTTTTTATATCACGCAACTCATTTAGTAATCTAATAATATCTTTTTAATATGTGTTAAAATAGTAAAAAATAATTAAAAAAATGATAATTATATTAAAATAATAATTATATTTAATACAATTCCACATGATATATATTTATTAATTCATGATATCACACATTACATACATATATATATATGTAAGTTAAGCCTAGAATGTCGGTGATCGGGTTTTTTCCTGTTATATGAATGAATTTTGTTAAAACCACAAATTTAACTTAAGGATTTAATAGTAATATCGTATGATCATTTGATTAAGCTTTCGTATTTGGGTAACCCATAGACTCAAAATGGAAATATTTTAATATACAATTGTGATATCACACCACCCATAAAATAATCTAATAATATCATTTTATATGTGTTAAAATAGTAAAAAATAATTAAATAAATGATAATTATATTTAATATAATTCCACATGATATATCTTTATTAATTAATGGTATCACATCACTTCATATAATGATGGTATTAAAGAATTATTCTTCAAAATAATATCTAATCTAGTACATAATTCTATTGTTATTATGAATAATATCTTTATATATATATATATATATCTGGTACGCATGGAACTGCGCGGCGGCCGGATTTGCCACCATCAAACAACAATGATTTACCTCAATTGAGCTTAGCACTGCTGCTTGACAGCGGTGAGATTGGATTACCATGAGTGCGGTGCCTCCGTTCGTAGTTCCGTGCTTATCATTGTGCAGATCTCCAAAAATATATCGGATGACATGTTTCATTCATGTAATTAATTGCCAACATGGGCGAAGCCAAAAGATTATTTGAGAGAAATTTTATAATTTTATAATTTATAAATTTACGATTGTATTTTTATTATTTATTTAATAATAACAGTTCGAAAAAAATTTGAGGAGGCAGCACTATCCCTTAAATTTTATATAATAAAATATTAAATAGGTAACAGCGTAGTGCAATCACAAACCAAAATATGAACACTTAAAAACTTCATTTTTATGACGGTTTGTAGGGAGGAGGATGATGATGATGATGAAATTTAGGTGCATTACACACACATATATAATATACAGTTTAGATTGGGTCGACTATTGGGTGGTATTAAGGTATAGGTATCAGCCCACATGTGGTTGGTTAGGTGGGGTCCATAATATGCTTTATTATATATTTTTTAATACATCGAAAAAATGACGATTTTTAAGAATCTTCATAAAAAGTCGACTTTTTATAAGAACCGTAATAAAAATCTCACTTTTTATAACTTTTTTTAAGAATTGTCATAAAAAAATTAGAGATTTTTTATGACCCTACATAAGATGAAGGTTTGAAAACTATCACAAAAAACCCTTTAGAATCATCATAATTTTTTTTGTTTTTTTTTTTTAAATGAGCCGACATAGGACATACAAAAGGCTTGGTCCTTGTCAACTCTTAACTTTACACACATCAAAATATCTAGAGTAATGATGCATGCATATAAAATTGTATAATTAATTATAAAAAAACTAAAAGACAAAAAAGATATTTCATTACAATGATAAAAAATAATTATTACATGACAAAAAAATGTTTTTATCTTCATCAATTTTGTGCTGTTGATAAAGAATTTATGTATATATATTATGGGTTATCTTAGCGGCAAAAGTAACTCATTGATTACCTTTATGGCTTTACATTCGGAGTCCATTTTCCCTTTTCCTTTTGCTTCACTCTTTTAAATTGCTATGTTTTGTTTAAGATTGAAATTCCTCAGTTGGTTTTGATTTTTAGAGGTTTGCCTTGGTTGGAAATTTACTTCAACCGAGATTTTCAAAGGGATAATTAAGATTAGCTTTGTTTGACCTGCAAACATGAGTCATAATTAGTTGCTGCTGTTTGCAAGACAAACTAGAAAGTTTCACCTTTCTTTTTATTTGAATATTTTTTTTATTCCTTGGATGGGGATTTTTATTTTCCCCGTCACTCGACGGACGTATAAATGGTATGGTATGATCAATCAATCGGTAATGATTTGATAAATATACATTAAATTTATAATTAACCAATGATAATATAGTAAGAAATTTATTAATTAATACATGACATATTCTTATTAATGATCCTATAGGACATGTTTCCCATATAAGTTTTTTCCCACTCAGCACAACTTTGCTCATGTAAGGCAATTAAATTAGTGTGGTAAATTTTGATTTTCACTAAAATTAGTGGATATTTTTATTTTAAATGAGTCAAATAAAAAATTATTTCATTAACAAGTAAATATTTTATCAATTTACAGGAAAAAAATTCTTCTATATAATTGAGGTACCACGTCACAAATTTGATGTGGTACTACAAATTATTAGGGGATGAACAAGTATTAATTTATGTTAGGAAAATTTAAAATATAAATTAAATTTTGGAAATACGATAAATAAATTATTAATTACAATTTATTACTTTATATTGATAGTGATTTTTCATCATGAGGAAGATTCAAATATTGAAGAGGGGTGAAATGAGTATTGTACTAAGCGAAAAATGAATGATAAAGATCCAATCTTCTGATATAAAGGAGTTCTCCCAATGACTTAGCTTGTTAATGATAAAGCAGGTTGGAATACCAACCCGACCACATGAAGAGTGATTGATGTGGAGTTTTTTGAAAAGTTATTGAAACCGGCCTAATGAGCTCCATGCATGTCAATCCGACCTGGTTGAGAAAGATATGTGAGCTTTGATTAGTATCATCTGCCTCGTTATGCCGACTTAAGGAACGAATATGGGATCACATGCCGACCAATTTC
This sequence comes from Zanthoxylum bungeanum, assembly GCA_019454045.1. NCBI lineage: Eukaryota > Viridiplantae > Streptophyta > Magnoliopsida > Sapindales > Rutaceae > Zanthoxylum > Zanthoxylum bungeanum. Next base: position 37,975 of record SKCR01037791.1, read on the forward strand.
AGAGTCATATGATGTATGTCCTAAATGAGAACATATTCTTCTAGAAGACTAATGATGACTATGGGAAATCAACATTTCTCATTGGAAATATCCCATGTCAGCCGCCATAGGCTGGTATAGTGGTAGGGAGGTGGCAGAGCAGAGCCATCATAGGCCAATACAGTGACAATAGAATGGGCTTATCTGATTGGCCGATTTATGGGTAGCTGAGGAAAGTTGTGGCAACAATGATGACAATGTGACATGGGATGATGTCACTAGCGGTGGAATAATGGATTTGGAAGCCTATATAAAGAAGTTCAAGTCTCAAATTTAACGATTAGTAAATTTCGCATCTCGCAACTTGTAAAGCGTTAAGAGCTTAAAAACTAGAGATGAAGAGAAAAAGTTGGTTGGTTACCTGACCTAGTGGGTGAATTATACTAAGCTAGTATAAAACCATATATGTATCAACATAGAGAGAGTTTATTTTCATATTGTAGCTCGGGTTGGTTGTAACGACCCGAAATCTTAGAACAAATCGAATTAAGTAACTGGACGACTTAGGAATTGACCGGTGGTTACACACGCGTATAACGCAAGCGCACGTATCGTTCAAGTAGTATAAAAAATATCGATCCCACGAGGACTTAATATCTAATCTATTAATTTTATGAGGTCAAATGTTTACAGTATCTAACAGGTTGTTTGATTGATTTGAAAAGGTGACGATTCTAAATTTAAAAATAAGTAAATAAAGTTGATCGAAAGTAGGTTTAAGAAATTCAATATTAAAAACTATTTAGGGTTGTGATTTCTTTGCAATATCATTTTAAAGATGAAGTGGTTATCTTATAGTTGGGTAAAATATTGATTTATTAACCTGGAACACTAAATTATGTAAAAGCCTCTTCCGATAGTCAACTACAAATATCCAGTATAACCCAATTGAACCATATGTCTATGTCAACCAAATTACCTGGATTCATTAAGATTAAGTTCCAATTATGGCTACCCCCGCCCGACAGGTATATTCCTATCCTGTATATTCATTAAGATTAAAGGGTTATCTATCCTCAAGGAAGATCGTGGACTATTGAGTCTAAGGTCTTAAACTTAAAATCCCTATGTCTAGTTCATTTTAAGTTTACCAGTTCAATTTTATTAATGGCCAGTTAATAAAAAGCATTAAGATTAAGACTCAATAAATAAACCTTTATATTACCCAAACTATAATTTAACCCCTATAAACCGGTGATATTGGATTTCATCACAACCCCAGATAACTGGCTTAGTTACGACACATATTTACAAGTAGTAAAAAAAATAAAAGACATAAAGTAAAATACTAAAAATTAAATACTGAAAGTAAATTGTTGAAAAGTAAATAAAGTAAAAAGTAAAAAGTAAAAAGTAAAAAGTAAAAAGTAAAAAGTAAAAATAAAAATAAAAATAAAAGTAAATTACTGAAAGTAAATTGCTGAAATTAAATAAAGTAAAAGCACAATAAAAGAAAATGCTGGGGTTAGAGGATCAACTTTTATTACTACTATTTTAGATATCTCCATTAATATAATATATTAACTTTGCGTGATAATTACCAACCAGCCATATAGGCGGTATCCTGATTAAGTCAAATTAATAATTAATTACCAACCGACCAACCAGGCGGTATCCATACTTAGTCAGGTTAAAACCAATTTATAATTAATTTCCAACCGGCCAATATAGCGGTATCCTCATTAAGTCAGGTTTTAAATAGTTTATATTTTATATTTAAGGGAGATTATCTAGATAGCAATAATAAAAGCTTTACCTTTTACCCCAGCAAGGGGGAGTTACCTCCTCATTGCTTGAAATTAAAAACTGCAAAAGTAAAGAAAGAAAAGGTTTGTGCGTAAAAGTAAATTGCGGAAAGTAAAAACTGAAAAGTAAAGAAAAGAAAGTGCGAAAGCGAAAATTAATTACTGGAAGCTGTAAATAAACAAACAAGATACAATCTTCTTATTTATTCATTAGGAATTTTCAAAGAAGAAAGTATGAATTTTACAAATGAAATGACTTGGTATTTATAGGCAAAATTTTGCCACCATCAAATCATCCATCAAATTCTCCACCAAAACCATTATTAATTTCTCCACTAATTACTCCACCAAATCCATAATTGCTCCACTAATTGCTTATCTTGTTTGGTGGTGATTTGATAATTTTTATTAATTATTTATTAATTTATATTTTGCTTTGAAAATGATTGATAATGACTTTAATAATTACACATTACACACTTCTGAATGGTTCATCAATTTCGGTCATGAAATCTTCATAATTCGAAAATATTTTCTCTTTCACAATTGTAGATCTTTGAGTCTTCTTTAATCTGGCACTTGAATCAGCTCAATCCGATATCGGAGTAAAACGTTATGCCCAAAATACGACAGATGCACAAAACTGGAATTTCCAAAACTGCACTTCGTCAAAAACGCCCTTTCAAGTTTCCAATCTCCAAAATTAAAATATCAAGTCCAATAATTGCCCTTATTTGACCCATATTTCGTCCTAAATGATTTCATTAAGTCCCAATATTATTTTATCTGCAAAATAAACTAAAACACATCAAAACGTTCATCAAACCCGAGAAACTAAACAAAATATTAAGTTAAAGGGGCGGTAAATATTGATATATTTTCCGCTCATCACACCCCCAAACCTAACATTTTGCTAGTCCTCGAGCAAAAGAACAAAATAAAAATAAAATTAAACTAAGCCACTTTCGTAGGGATCACGGTTGCATTTAGCATATGCAACAAGCCTTTAAACCTCTAGGTGTCCCTAGTGGACGAGTTATAGTCTCGTGAGGGCTTACAACAACGATACCCACAAACGTTTTACAAAAGTAAAAAGATAATAAAACTAATGCACACAAAAGCAAAAAGACAAGAGAAAATAGAATAAAGAAGTTAGTGACTAATCAGGTGAAACTTCTACTTCAAGACAATAGTTGTTTTGTTTCATTCTAAATTACCGAATAAGTAAATTCTCCGATTATATTTACCATTCTCCATATACACAGCCAACAAAATATTAAACAACTCATTTTTGCCCACAACAGTCATAAGTGCAGTTGAGAAGAGAGTAATATTTTTGTCCTAAAGTTCTATCAGATTTCACACCTTTTTATGGCAATGGAATAATTTTTCTCATTTTTCTGATTTTTTCTTTGATTTTAGATTTTTTTTTATTTATACAATATCTTCCGTCTATGTAGCGAGTGTTGGGTCGGTGGCTCCCAAACCAGTTGGCTTTAGGGTACCAGATGTTAAGACACCCCTACGGACTTAATTACTCAGACTTAAGATATATATATTTTTGTAACATCTTTGATCCATGTAGCGAGCTTTGGGCCAGTGACTCCCAAACCAGTTGGCTTTAGGGCACTAGGTGTTAAAACACCCTTACAGACCTTAATAACTCGGATCTTAGACGTTTTTTTTTTTTTTTTTACTCCATCACTTTTTGAGATGCTTCTCCAATTAAACTAGAGCACTGAATATTACAAACTTTTCAATTTTAGCTCATGTCCGTATGTTACTATGTATGTTGATAATACCTGCTAACTGAGCATATGAAGATCCATTTTAATTAGTATTATGGAGAATTCACAAATTAAATAATTCAAAAGGAAATAAAAAAAAATTAACTTGTTTCGAAATAGGTTTGAGATACGTCTCAGGAGTGGAAACTCCTTACTCAGCTATCTTTTACCAATTCCACCTTTTTAGTCAAATAAAAATGCAAAATATTTTTGTAATTTTTGAAAAATTTTCATTTTTTTTTTGTATTTTTCGAAAATTTTGGACTAAAAAATAAAAACAACACACAACTAAAAAGAAGATACTAATCAACTAATTCCTTCCCCAAACCTAAATGAGACATTGTCCCCAATGTCTTAAACAATAGAAGAAGAGTTTAGAAGATAGTACCTGGTTAGCTGAAATTCTACACGAAAAGTTAAAGGTTAAGATCCAGATTAACACGACGTCTCTTACCACGATCATCCTCGGACCAATTTATCTTTGAAAGGATAGGATCAACTTGTGGTTCATAGGCTAAGAGTTGGTCAATTATATCCGGAGCAGTCCTGGTAGTAAATAGTAGTTCTTTCAAAGGTTTTGACACAAACCCATTTCTCCGAGCATCATCAAGAAACACACAAAGAAAATCATAAAATCCATCTACGTTAAACAGCCCAATTGGTTTCTGGTGTATGTTCAGGTTCGCCCAAGATAGTACTATAAAAGTTTCCTCCAATGTGCCTAAGCCACCTGGCAAAGCAATAAAAGCATCAGCACGGTTAATCATTTCTACCAGTCGTTCAGACATACCTGGCACGATCAGTTCCTCTCCGTTTGATGATCCAATAAGATTTGCCTCTGCCAAGGGTTTTGGGATGATTCCTAAAATGTTACTACCTCCTTCCTGTACGGCCTTTGAAACGATCCCCATAAGTCCTAGATTGCCTCCGCCATATACTAAGTGCATATTCCTTGCAGCTAAGACTCGACCCAATTCATGTGCTGCTTCTATGTATTGTGGTTTAGTACCAACACTACTACCGCAAAACACACAGATATTTTCAACTCGTCTTCTTGAAGTGGCTTCCATGTTTTACTTTGGATGTCTTCAAAATTGCAATGATGAGTTGAATTTATAACACCTGAAAAAATGGTGAGTAAAATAATAGCACTAGTACCTGCCAAATGACAATTATTTGTTAAACAGTAAAATAAATCGTGGTAGTCAAAAAGGTCTGGATCCTGTCGGAGAAAATTAAAGAGAACAACAAAACAAATCACAATTATTAGGAAAAGACAAAGAGATATAATATGTACAAGAATTTACAACTTGATTGAAGTCTATGCATCATGGACAAGCTTCCCATCCAATTTTCTTATAAATTGGCAAACATGGTCTTTTTGAGTCAGATTCCCAAGACTTAACAGTTGTCTTTCTTTTTGAAATTGTGTATGTAATTTGCGAAAGGCTATGTGAACATATCCACTGAGATGCGTCTCAAGAGTCGAATATATATCATCTAAAGACTCCTTACTCAAGCCATCTCTAATGAATTTAATTTTGTCTTCGCGATTGTCAGACACCATTCCTAAAGAATGACAATGAGTATTGCAATTCCAGCGTGCACATTTGTAACAAACACCCATTTGCTTAGCTCTACGTTTCTTTGCATAGGTGCTTCTTCCAAAACCAGGCAGATGTGAAATAAAAGAGTCAGAAGACTCACCTGCCAATCAGACTCGTGCTTCAATTACCCAACGAATGTCATTAGGAACACCGTGAATTGTAAGTAGTCTCATCCGTTCCAAGCGAGCTTTGTAAACTTTCATCAGAGATTTTTGAGGGAGAGAAGGAAATTGCTTGTGAAGATTTGCTAGAGCTTCTTCCATCCTGAAATGACTTAACCTGCAAAAACTAAACACACCAAATTAAATCACACCAAATCACAATATATACAAAAATTGCATGGGTTGCCTCCCTGCGAGCGCTAAGTTTAAAGTCGTCAGCTAGACGTGACTTCTTGAACGTTAGGCTGGATCTGAAAGTGTGACACTTTCTTTTTGTCGCTCAAATGATTCTCCCCAGTAGTGCTTGACACGCTGACTATTAACCTTGAATGTGTTGTTGGTATTGGGATCCAGTAACTCAACAGCTCCATATGGTAAAACCTAATTGATCACAAAAGGACCTGACCACCTAGATTTCAACTTTCCAGGGAAAAGTTTCAACCTCGAGTTGTACAAAAACACATGCTGCCTTGGTTCCAACTGTCTGTGCACTATTTTTCGGTCATGCCATTTCTTTGTCTTTTCTTTGTATAATCTGGCATTCTCATAAGCCTGTAGACGAAACTCCTCCAATTCATTGAGTTGATGAAGTCGTTTCTCCCCTGCATCTTGTGAATCAAGATTCAACTTCTTCAGTGCCCAGTACGCCTTGTGTTCAAGCTCAACTGGCAGATGGCATGCTTTCCCAAACACCAATCGATATGGGGACATACCAATGGGTGTCTTGTAGGCTGTTCGGTAGGCCCATAATGCATCATCTAGTTTTGTTGACCAGTCTCTCCTTGTTGATCCAACAGTTCTCTCCAAGATTCTTTTGATCTCTCTGTTTGAAACCTCAACCTGTCCATTTGACTATGGATGGTAAGATGTGGCAACCTTGTGAGTAACTCTGTATTTGGATAGAAGTGCATCAAAGTATTTGTTGCAGAAATGTGAGCCACCATCGCTGATGATTGCACGAGGTGTTCCGAATCGAGTGAAAATATTCTTTTTCATGAATTTGATCACCACTTTTGAATCATTGGATGACAATGCAATTGCTTCAACCCATTTGGAGACGTAGTCTACATCAACCAGGATGTATATGTTCCAGATTTTACAAGCAATGGTCAAAAGAATCTCCAAACACAGAAAAGTCATCCATGAATACCTCCATACTCTACTCCAGCATGTTTGAGAATATGGCCATCATGCAACGCTGAAAAGTGGCGGGGGCATTACATAATCCAAATGGCATCCTGCGGAAAGCAAAAGTACCATAGGGACATGTAAATGTGGTTTTCTCCTGATCTTCTGGGGCGATGGCAATCTGATTGTACCCTGAATATCCATCAAGAAAGCAATAGAATTCATGTCCCGCCAATCTGTCTAACATCTGGTCAATGAATGGTAGCGGAAAATGGTCTTTTCTCGTGGCTTTGTTCAGCTTCCTGTAGTCCATGCATACTCTCCATCCAGTCAATGTTCTTGTTGGGATCAGCTCGTTCTTTTCATTGGTGACCACAATAATTCCTCCTTTCTTTGGCACACACTGCATAGGACTCACCCAAGTGCTATCTGAGATGGGGTAAATGATGCCAGCATCCAACCATTTGATGATTTCTTTCTTCACAACTTCCTTCATAATTGGATTGAGTCTCCGTTGATGTTCCACTGTGGGTTTGTACTCATTGTTCATCAGGATCTTGTGCATGCAAAATGGCTTTCTTGTGCTCCGTAATACTCTCAGTAGCTTTTCTTTCTGCTCCAATGTTAGTGAAGAAGAAATAATAACAGGTAATTCAGAAGAGTTTCCAAGAAATGCATACCTGAGATGACTCGGAAGTAACTTCAGATCCAACTGTGGTGGTTCTTCAATCGAGGGCTTGATCCGGTCTTTCTTTGGCAGTTCCAAGCTTTCAACTGGTGGTGTTTCTTTGAATCAGAATGGTTTGTCAAGGTAGTTGATACATTTCAGGATTTCAGCATCTAGCTCGCTGTCAGTCATGTTGGTGATGCAAGCTTCAAGTGTATCTGTGGGATTTGGCTCAGTATTTTGAATAATACTATAAAAAAATCAACTCTGAAACATTCTTCTCCTTTTCATCGCTCGGGAATTTCATGGCTTTGAAAACATTAAAGGTCACTTCTTGGTCCTGCACTTTCATGGTCAGTTCTCCTTTTTGCACATCAATCACAGTTTTACCTGTAGCCAAGATGGTCTCCCAAGAATGATAGGTATTTCTTTGTCTTCTTCCATGTCAAGGATGATGAAATCTGCTGGGAGAATTAGTTTGTCGACTTTGACCAGCACATCTTCAACAACACCTCTTGGAAATGCGAGTGTTCGGTCAGCAAGTTGCAATGAAACTGAGGTAGGCATTGCTTCTCCAATTTGTAGTTTCATTTAAATAGAAAAAGGCATTAAGTTAACACTGGCTCCTAAATCACATAAAGCCTTACCGATGTAATGTTCTCCAATGGTGCATGGGACAGTGAAACTGCCAGGATCTTTCAACTTCGGGGGAAGTTTCCTCTGAATGATGGCATTGCATTCTTCCATTAATGCTACTGTTTCGTAGTCTCCCAATCTTCGTTTTCGTGAAAGAATGTCTTTCATGAATTTTACATAGCTGGGCATTTCTTCCAAGGCTTCTGCAAATGGAATGTTGATGTGAAGCTTTTTGAACACCTCCAGGAATCGAGCAAACTACTTGTCCAGTTTGTTTTTCTGAAGTCGTTGAGGAAAAGGTGGAGGTGGAATGATCTGTTCTTTTTCCTTTGCTTCTTTTTCCTCCATCTGTGGAACTGCATCTTTTGGAACTTCCTCAATTGTTGCTTTGATTCCAACATCTTTATTGATCTCAGTACCGCTTTTTAAGGTAATAGCTTGACATTGCTCCTTCCCTCGGTTCCTTGGATTTGGTTCTGTGTTGCTGGGAAGATTACCTGGCGGTCTGTAACTCTGAGCGTTGGCCAATTGTCCGATTTGATTCTCCAGTGCTTTGATGGAAGCTGATTGGCTCTGAAACATAGCATCGTATGTTTTTAACTGATTTAGCACTTCTGTTATTCCTGGTTCATTTGCCTGCTCCTGGCCTTTGTTCTGGTGCTGAAATCCATGTGGTGGATAGTTCTGCTGTTGGAATCCAGGTGGTGGATTGTTCTTTTGCCCTGAATTGTTGCTCCATGAAAAATTAGGATGATTCCTCCACCCTGGGTTGTAGGTGTTGGAATATGGATTGTTCCCCTGTCTGTTGAAATTTTTGACATAATTCACCGTCTCTTCAAGTTGGTTTGGTTCTGGTGCTCCTCCATATGGTGAACTTGTGGATCCAGTGGTAAGAGTCTCCATGAATTTGCATATCTGATCCAGCTTGGTGTTAACTGCTGTATTGGCTCCACTTTCATAAACTCCTGCAATTCTTTGGATCATGCTCCTTTCTGTTGGCCACAAGGAATTGTTGTTGGCCATTTCTTCGATTAGGTCCCAGGCTTGATCTTCTCATTTTGCCATTAAAGCTCCTCCAGCAGCAGCATCGATTGTGGTTCTCATTATTCCAGAAAGTCCATTATAGAATGTTTGGACTTGAAGCCATTTTGGAATCTCATGGTGAGGACATTTCCGGATCAAATCTTTGTACCTTTCCCAAGCTTCGTAGAGAGTTTCTGAGTCTTGTTGTACAAAGGATGTGATGTCATTCCTCAGTTTTCCGGTTCTGGCTGGTGGAAAGTACTTTGCAAGAAATTTGGTGGCTAAAGTGTTCCAAGTTGTGATAGAACCTGCTGGTAGTGAATGTAGCCAAGCTTTAGCTCTGTCCTTCAAGGAGTATGGAAAAACACGCAGTCTCATTGCTTCTTCAGCTTCTCGGTTGTAATTCAAAGTGCCGCAAACTTCCAGGAAGTTGCTGATGTGGGCATTGGGATCTTTAGTTGCATTTCCCTCAAACTGTACTGACTGCTGAATCATCTGGATGCATGTTTTGATGTCACCTGCATTTACTGGTAAGGGAGGAAGTACAATACAAGAAATGAGTCTGTCAACCACCGGAATTGTTCTGTCTCGAATGGGAATTGGTGGTGCAACCTCCAAAGGTTCAGGTTCCATGTTAACAATTGCTTCTTGGCCTTCTCGTCTTTCCCTTCTCAACTGTCTAATGGTTCTTTCAATTTCTGGGTCAAACGGTCGAAGTTCAAAGCTTCTGGTTCGTCTCATGAAATTTCTGAGAACCTGAAACACAAGAAAACAAAAAAAAATAAGTAAAAAGAAATTAGATACAAGTAACGTATCTAACCCTAAAACTAATAGTGAAAGATAAATAAGTCCCCGGCAACGGCGCCAAAAACTTGACCGGAGGTTACACACGCGTATAACGCAATCGCACGTATCGTTCAAGTAGTATAAAAAATATCGATCCCACGAGGACTTAATATCTAATCTATTAATTTTATGAGGTCAAATGTTTACTAGTATCTAACATGTTGTTTGATTGATTTGAAAAGGTGACGATTCTAAATTAAAAATAAGTAAATAAAGTTGATCGAAAGTAGGTTTAAGAAAATTCAATATTAAAAACTATCTACGGTTGTGATTTCTTTGCAATATCATTTTAAAGATGAAGTGGTTATCTTATAGTTGGGTAAAATATTGATTTATTAACCTTGAACACTAAATTATATAAAAGCCTCTTCTGATGGTCAACTACAAATATCCAGTATAACCCAATTGAACCATATGTCTATGTCAACCAAATTACCTGGATTCATTAAGATTAAGTTCCAATTATGGCTACCCCCGCCAGACAGGTATATTCCTATCCTGTAAGGAAATCTATTAAAGGGTTATCTATCCTCAAGGAAGATCGTGGACTATTGAGTCTAAGGTCTTAAACTTAAAATCCCTATGTCTAGTTCATTTTAAGTTTACCAGTTCAATTTTATTAATGGCCAGTTAATAAAAAGCATTAAGATTAAGACTCAATAAATAACCTTTATATTACCCAAACTATAATTTAACCCCTTATAAACCGTGAAATTGGATTTCATCAAACCCCAGATAACTGGCTTAGTTACGACACATATTACAAGTAGTAAAAAAAATAAAAGACATAAAGTAAAATACTAAAATTAAATACTGAAAGTAAATTGTTGAAAGTAAATAAAGTAAGAGTAACAAGTAAAAAGTAAAAAGTAAAAAGTAAAAAGTAAAAAAAATAAAAATAAAAATAAAAATAAAAAAAAATAAAAATAAAAATAAAAAGTAAATTACTGAAAGTAAATTGCTGAATTAAATAAAGTAAAAGTACAATAAAAGAAAATGCTGAGGTTAGAGGATCAAATTTTATTACTACTATTTTAGATATCTCCCTTAATATAATATATTAACTTTGCGTGATAATTACCAACCAGCCATATAGGCGGTATCCTGATTAAGTCAAATTAATAATTAATTACCAACTGACCAACCAGGCGGTATCCATACTTAGTCAGGTTAAAACCAATTTATAATTAATTTCCAACCGCCCAATATAGTGGTATCCTCATTAAGTCAGGTTTTTTAATAGTTTATATTTTATATTTAAGGGAGATTAATCTAGATAGCAATAATAAAAGCTTTACCTTTTACCCCAGCAAGGGGGAGTTACCTCCTCATTGCTTGAAAAATAAAAACTGCAAAAGTAAAGAAAGAAAATTTTTGTGCGTAAAAGTAAATTGCGGAAAGTAAAAACTGAAAAGTAAAGAAAAGAAGTGCGAAAGCGGAAATTAATTACTGGAAGCTGTAAATAAACAAACAAGATACAATCTTCTTATTTATTCATTAGGAATTTTCAAAGAAGAAAGTATGAATTTTACAAATGAAATGGCTTGTATTTATAGGCAAAATTTTGCCACCATCAATTCATCCATCAAATTCTCCACCAAACCATTATTAATTTCTCCACTAATTACTCCACCAATCCATAATTGCTCCACTAATTGCTTATCTTGTTTGGTGTGATTTGATAATTTTTATTAATTATTTATTAATTTATATTTTGCTTTGAAAATGATTGATAATGACTTTAATAATTACACATTACACACTTCTGGATGGTTCATCAATTTCGGTCATGAAATCTTCATAATTCGAAAATATTTTCTCTTTCAAAATTGTAGATCTTTGAGTCTTCTTTAATCTGGAACTTGAATCAGCTCAATCTGATATCGGAGTAAAACGTTATGCCCAAAATACGACAAATGCACAAAACTGGAATTTCCAAAACTGCACTTCGTCAAAAACGCCTTTTCAAGTTTCCGATCTCCAAAATTAAAATATCAAGTCCAATAATTGCCCTTATTTGACCCATATTTCGTCCTAAATGATTTCATTAAGTCCCAATATTATTTTATCTGCAAAATAAACTAAAACACATCAAAACGTTCATCAAACCCGAGAAACTAAATAAAATATTAAGTTAAAGGGGCGGTAAATATTGATATATTTTCCGCTCATCAGGAATAAATTTTCTGAGTTTTAGTTGAAGTTTTAGAGGAGTAATTAAACGATTGGTAAATTTTAAGCTTGTTATTTGATGATTAAGATATGTTGAAGATGTAATATTTGCTTGGGATTGTGTGGGAATAGATTTGGGGCTAACCATAGAATGAATAAAAATCTGGTCCTGGAAACGAGGGCGAGTCACGACGCGCCAAGCTCGCGTCGCGACTCAAACGAGGCAGAAGCCTATGTATATTTATAGAGGGCGCGTCGCGATGCAGATGGGACCGGTATCGTGACGTGTACCCAAAAATCATAAATATTTTTTTTTCAGAAGTCGCGATGCGTAACTAAGGGTTTAAAGTTTTATTTTACATTTCACTCAAGGAATAAAATATTTTCTAAGGGAGTAATTCAACTATATTAAGGAACTTAATTTAATTTCGAACCATATTTTATACTTCTGATCCAAACCTAGTTTATTCCGAATAGATACTCGACAGGAGCCGCGCTCTCCCCCAGCGACGTGAAAGAGACTCGACCGGACTTCAAATCTGCGAGTGGAGATTTTCTTATAAATTGATTTATATTACTCGTTTTTTTATTAAGATTTGTTTCAAGACTTATTTTTAAAAGCTTTAGGGCACTAGTTTTATTGAATTATTAGTTACATCTTATGTAAGATTGTTTGAAAGCCTTAAGATTTAAAAACATGAGTTTTATGTTGTTTTTCGAGGCATAGGGGAAAATCCACCTCAGTTCTGACTTATGGAATTTAAGGACATAGAACGTGTGCGCACGTAGTTCAAGGCTAGGGGGACGACGATACGTAACACCCATAGACCCTAGTTTCAGGGTCAGGTAGTAGCATGGATTAGCACTACTAGCTCTAGTTCAGTGGCTTAGGGGATAGCGATACATAACCCTCCAAGACCACTAGTTAGGCGTATTAGGGGACGACGATACGTAACACCCCCATGCGTCAAGTTTTCCACAGTACCAGAGATTTTAACAGAAAATTTTTAGAAAAGGTTTTCTCCAGCTTAAAAGAAAAGAATCATATTTCAAATAAAGTTTTCAGAAGCGTTTCAAGAATAAATGATTTTGGACGGTTGTACTGATTTAGTTTCTTATTTTGTAGCTCCACTCAATGAGATCCTCTGGACTCACCCCCACCACCTCCCAGTTCTTTTGCAGGATTTATCTTTTGATGAGCCTGTGCTACTTTTGGAGATCCGGCTCGAGGACAAATGTTATATTGCAGTCATTAGTCATCGGGTTCATCTTTCCAGATCTATATTCATGTAGAATGTAATTCTCTGGGATGTCATTTTATTGTATCATTGGCATGTGTTTGACGTTGTATAAATACTTTATAAATACTTTCAGACATATATATATACACACACACACACACACACACACACACACACACACATATTCATGATCTCGCACTTCAGTTTAATTAAGTTTTTAAGTTTGCATGTGTGATTAAAAATAACATTGCATAGCTTTAAGATAAGACTAAGTGTTCTAGTGCATGAGTTAGAGGCTTAGGCGACAGTGGAATCTGTTGCTTGCTGGTAACATTCCCGTATTAGGGATGTTACAAAGATGGTATCAGAGCAAGGTCTAAGGAGTCAGTGATTGCAGTAAGGGAGTAGCAGTGACTTGTATATGTAGTATACCTGGGGTACTATTAAATATATGAGGCTGTTCACTCTGGTAACCTTGTCTCGAGGCTTGTCTCATTCTAATCACTTATAATTCCTTTACATGTAATTTACCTTTTTTTTATCTCTTAATTTCTTAGATTTCCATGCCACCCAAGGCAAGAACTGGAGTCCAGGGTAGACCCAGGCGTGGTAGGGTGCCTCAAGACATAAATCTGGATAAAAAAATCAGTAGTACCTCCCCCTGAGCCAGATAGGGGGCAGCAAGTGGAGTCTGTTTATGAGAGTGTTGTGGGGGAAGTAGAACTGTGCCAATGCTCCAGCCTAATGACCCAATAGTTGCGGGTTTACAGTAGATTCGACAGTCAGTAGCAGCTTTAGCCTAATTGATTGCCCGTTAGCCGCAACCACCAAGCCCAGTGCCGAGAGTTGCATAACCCACAATTAATGTTCCATAACCACTAGTAGGAGTACCAATGGCTCACAAAACAGTAGTTCCTCCAAACATACCAGACCCTACTACATTCTGACCCGAACCTTCTATCATGCCTTATGAATCACCTCCAGTGACGGTTCAGGTTATGCAGCGACAAGAGCTACTAGTATCTTTACATGATTTCCGGAAAGTTCATTATCCCACGTTTTTGGGAGTAGAGACCTCTCATGATCCTTGTGGTTTCATTGAGGAATCAGACCGAATATGCACAACTTTTGGGTGTTCTGCGAAGAGAGAAGTGGAGTTAGTCAATTTTCAGCCGAGAAATATCGCCAACACATGGTTTATGTCCTTTCGGGATGGTCGGCGATGAGACGCTCCTCCTCTGACATGGGTTGAGTTCAGTATGACCTTTTTATCTAGATTTTTGCCATGGAGTATCAGAGATGCCAGAGCCTGAGAGTTTGAACAACTGGTACAGGGCGAGTAGATGACGATTTCTGAGTATGACATACGGTTTACACGTTTGTCTCATTATGCCCCACATATAATCAGTACAGAGGAAATGAAGGTGAAGAGGTATATGAATGGGCTTCGAGACTATTTATTCTGCTCCATCCATTTCACAGAGTCCACTACATATACCAAGTATTAGATGTTGCCTTGCGATTTGAAGCACGAGTTGGAGAGAGACAAGCAGAGAGGGAGTCTCGAAAGAAATCTAGATCAGAGGAGAGGACCAGGCTGCAACAGAGTGGCCCTAGTAGACATCAACAAATGTCAGCTCTGCATACGGCCCGTAGAGACATGGGTTCAGTTCAAGGGGGTCAGGATTGTAGGTCGGTTCAGAGTGTCACCTCTCATGCAGTTTCCTTTCCCTCAGTAGCCCAGCCTGGGCGAACCCTACCATAATGTTCGATTTGTAGACGAGCACATACCAGGACTTGTCGATCTGGGAGTAGAGGTTGTTATCTGTGTGGACAAATGGGTCATTTGAAGAGAGATTGTCTGGTACCAGCGGAGCAGTTACTATCTTTCAGTGCCACCCCATCTTCATCCCAGCCACAACCTAACAGAAGTGTAGGAGGAGAAGAGTAGAGGCCAGTGAGTAGAGGACAAACAATAGGAGGAAATGGGCAATCAATTGGTGATCAAGGACAGGTTTCCTCCAGTAGAGTTCAGGGCATGGAGTATACCCTCACCCCAGGAGGCGCATGCATCCAATGTGGTTGTCATAGGTACATTACTGATTGATTCTTTGCAAGCAAGAGTGTTATTTGATTTAGGTGTTGCACATTCTTTTGTGGCACCGTGTTTTGTAGCTTAAATGGGTAGGGTCATCAAGCCTTTAGACTTCCCTATCATTATAGCTACACCAGTAGGAGGACCCTTAGAAGCTACGCTGGGTGTGAGGCAGTGTTCTATAGACATTGACGGGTACGTTTCCTATGCCGATTTAGTAGTGTTGGGTATATTGAGCTTCGATGTCATTCTAGGGATGGATTAAGTATCTAAGCACTATGCGGTACTTGATTATTGGGAGAAGACTGTTACGCTACATGTTCCCGATAGACCAGTAAAAGTCTATCAGAGAGATAAAACTGTATTACCTCACAATTTAATATCAGCTATGCGAGTATTTAAATTACTTCAGAAGAGAAATATGGGTTACTTGGCATATGTAATGGATAGTATAGGGGAAAATATAGATCTTGAGCAGATCCCGGTGGTGAGGGAGTATCCTGATGTGTTCCCAAATGAGTTTCCAGTACCACCTCAGGATAGTGAGATTAAGTTTTGTATAGAAATTATACCATAAACCTAGCCTATCTCAATTCCCCCATATAGAATGGACCCTGCAGAACTTAGGGAGTTGAGGTGCAGTTACAAGACTTGCTGGATAAGGGCTTTATTCACCCCAGCATGTCCCCATTGAGTGCTCCGGTGTTGTTTGTAAGGAATAATGATGGGACATTGTGACTATGCATAGATTATCGGCAACTGAATAAAGTGACGATCAAGAATAAATATCCACTGCCAAGGATTGATGATCTATTTGATCAGTTGCAGTGGGCACAGTTTTTCTCAAAAATTGATCTACGATCGGGATATCATCAATTGAAGATTAGGAAAAATGATGTCCAAAAATGGCTTTTCGAACTAGATACGGGAATTAGGAGTTCTTAGTATTGTCATTTGGTTTGACCAATGCCCCTGCAAAGTTAATTGATTTGATGAACAGAGTGTTTAGACCTTTTCTAGATCGGTTCGTGATAGTCTTTACTGACGATATTATGGTATATTCACGTAGTGAGCATGATCATGCAGACCATTTGCACCAGGTATTACAGACACTGAGAGAACAGAAGTTATACGCTAAGTTCTCGAAGTGTGAGTTTTAGTTGACTAGTGTGGTATTTTTTGGGCATGTAGTGTCCAAGGAAGGGATTGGGGTAGATTCTCAAAAGATTGAGGCTATTCAGAATTGGCATCAGCCTAAAAGCATAACGGAGATTCGTAGCTTCTTGGGATTAGCAGGTTACTATAGGAGGTTTGTAGAAAATTTCTCCAAAATAGCTGCTCCATTAATACGGTTAACTCATAAAAATGTGAAGTTTGAATGGTCTGATGCTTGTGAGAAGAGTTTTCAGGAACTCAAATGTCGATTAACTACTGCTCCTATTCTTGCACTGACAGCGGGATCATGAGGATTTACAGTGTATTGTGATGCTTCTAGAGTGGGATTAGGTTATGTATTAATGCAGAGGGGAAAAATGATTGCTTATGCTTCCAGACAATTGAAGCCTTATGAACAAAATTATCTCACTCATGATTTGAAAATGACTGTAATAATTTTTTCTCTGAAGATTTGGCGGCATTATCTGTATGGTTCAAAGGTTTGAAATTTTCACCGATCACAAAAGCCTTAAGTATATTCAGAGCCAAAAAAAGCTTAATTTGAGACAAAGAAGATGGGTGAAGTTGCTGAAAGATTATGATTGTTTCATTCAGTACCATCCGGGAAAGCTAATGTTGTAGCGGATGCCTTGAGCAAGAAGTCTATGGGAAGTTTGGCTCATTTGCCAATTGAGAAATGGCGCTCAACCAAACAGATGCAGAGTTGTATGTTGGATGGAGTGAATTTTCAGGTAATGACACAATGAGAGTTGTTGGCGCAGATTCAAGTTAAATCCACCCTCGTTGATGAAATTAGAGTTGTACAGGAAGCAGATCTCGAGGTGCAACATATTATATTTCGATTACAGTAAAGTACGGAGGATGAGTATTATTTAGACAGTGAAAATCCCATTAGGAAGCAGAATAGAATTCTTGTTCCTCCAGTTCCAAAGTTGGAACGCTCGATATTAGAGATGGCCCATACTTCATCTTACACCATGCATCGTGGGATCACCAAGATGTATCACGACCTTAAGGATCTTTATTGGTGGGATGGCATGAAAACAGATGTGGCTGAATTTGTCACATGGTGTCTCACTTGTTAGCACGTTAAAGTTGAACATCAGAGACCAGCAGGGAAGCTACAGAGTTTAGACGTTCCGGAGTGGAAATGGGAGAAGATCATTATGGACTTTGTCGTTGGGCTCCCGCGTACCTCAAAGGGGTGTGATTCGACATGGATGATTGTGGATATATTGACCAAATCTCCATATTTCCTACCAGTTAAGACTAGCTTCATAGCAGCTCAATATGTCAAACTATACCTAGATGAGATAATGTCGTTGCATGGAGTACCTATCTCAATTGTCTCCGATCGAGGTTCTCAGTTTATCTCTAAGTTTTGGCAATCATTTCAGGAGGCTTTGGGTTCACAGTTATGCTTTCGCACAACTTTTCACCCTCAGACTGATGGTCAGTCAGAGCGCACCATATAGACTTTAGAAGACATGTTGCGAGCTTGTGCGATTGATTTTGAAGGAAGTTGGGACTGATATTTGCCACTTATAGAATTTGCTTATAATAATAGTTATCAAGCAAGTATTCAAATGACACAATTTGAGGCTTTGTATGGATGAAAGTGCAGATCTCCAGTTGGATGGTTTGAAGTAAGGGAGCAAAAGTTATTAGGATCGGATTTGGTACAAGATGTCGTGGAAAAGGTAAATCTAATCAGAGAAAGGTTGAGTACGGCTCAGAGTCACCAAAAGAGTTATGTGATCACCTGAGAAAGGATTTGGAGTTCCAAGTGTGGGACATTGTGTTTCTAAAAGTATCTCATTTTAAAGGGGTCACGAGATTCGATAAAAAGGGAAAACTTAGCCCTAGATTTATTGGGTCGTTCCAGATACTTCGGAGAGTTGGAGGAAGAGCTTATGAATTGGTGCTTCCACCCAACATGAATAGGATACATCCGGTTATTCACGTATTTATGTTACATAAGTATTTGCATGATGAATCTCATGTGTTGGAGCTGTAGACAGTTGATATCCATCAAGACTTATCTTATTCGGAACAACCAATAGCTATCATGGGAAGAGAGATAAGGAAGTTACGATCTCGATGGATTCCTTCAGTCAAAGTGATTTGGCAACATCACAAGGAACAAGAGGCTACTTGGGAACCGGAAGAAGCCATAAAAGAGAAATATCCCCAACTCTTCACGGATGAAGGTACACACTGTATCCTTTAAACATTTTGATTCGAGGATGAATCATTTTAAGGGGGGGAGAATTTACAACGACCTGAAATCTTAGAACAAATCAAATTAAGTAACTGGACAACTTAGGAACGAATTTTCTGAGTTTCAGTTGAAGTTTTAGAGGAGTAATTAATTAATAAATTGGATGTATAGGCAATGAAGAATAAGATTATTCATGTCAAGGACAAAATTTGGGCCTAAATAGTTGTTAGGGTTGGTACTCGGAGTGCCAATCCAGATCGTATTTATGTCCGATTCACGAATACGAACAATTTTTTTCCATAATATTACTTATTTAATGGTAGAACCTCATATAGACATGTATGTGTTTATTTGATAAACACTGAACAACTCACTGAAGATTTTCTAATAGATGGTACACCAAAGTCAATAGGAATCTTCTCGAGTTGAGCGAGCATAGTGGTCCTTCGACTTGAGATACCACAGTGGATATATGAGTTATCATCCACACTTTGATGGCAGTCACTTCACCGATCTATTTAGATCAGACCTCCGTCTGTTCATTGGGTGTGGATTGATGCTCATGATATCCAGTGCGTATCAAGATAGAATCCGCCAATCCTGTGTACAGGGCATAGGTATCCTACATGTGTTTGTGATCTAGTAAATCTATGGCCGTGGTATAACTTCGGAAGCAAGTTCCGAGTGTTATTTAGAGATCGTAAATTTGAAAGTCGACTATATTATACAATAAGAATTTGACATTTTTATCTATATCCCAGGTATAATATGGATAGCCTGTGACAGAGGGATTATGCGTATGCAATGACCTCGACTTGCATAGTTTAACGAGATTATCTGTGGTCGTCATAATTCATGAGTGGGTGAATTATGGACACAAAATTAGATTTCGTGAAGGATAAACCTAAACTTAGAGAGTGCCACAATATGAAGTGTACTCGTTGAGCACTTGGGCAACGCGTTATGAATAATACAAATTATTCATAATACTTCATCGAATTAAATGAGTTAATTCGAATGGTTTAAACGGTTAAACGAAAACACATGCATATGGGCATTTTTTGGTCAATCGTAATAATTGTGTATTTATATTTTATACATAATTTGATTAGATACACATTAATTAATTGTCAAATGAGATTTTGGCACATGTCACTTCTATACGTATTTTATTTAATATAAATAAAATACATATGGATTAATAATTATATTAATTAATTATTTAAATATTTAAATGTTAAATATTTAGATGATTAATGATATATATTTCATAATTGTTATGGAATATATGTTTAATTATTATTGGTTACACATGGCATTAAATTTAAGGTTAAAGTGTTAGATTTGATTTTTGACTACTTAAATCTTTATATTTAATTTAATTAGATAATTTTCATTTATGATAATTATTATCACACATGCTTATTATTAAATGGTAACATGTGACATGATTTATTAAATTGATTTTGGATCAAATTAATTTTTCCAAAAATGACAATTTTGCCCCCTAAGTCGGTCATGGATTTTTTTTAAGTTAGAATTTTTTTTTCTCTTTTAATCATCTTCCATGGCCGAAAACCTCCATTAAAAAAGCTCTCAAATATTTGTTTTAAGAAACTAAGAAGAAAGTGAAGAATTCAAGGAAAAGCTTAAAGAAAGTTGAATATTAGTAGTTAATCTTTAATATTCTTAGGTGTAAAAAATTAGTTTCTTGTTCTTGAATTACTAGAATGGTTCTAGGGTTTATTTACTTCTTCGAAATTGAGGCTTTTTGATTTGGAAGATGGAATTGAAGGGTGCATCTGTGAAGTAGTATTTAATGATATTATTGTAATATTTGTTCAATTTGATCATTTGATGATATGTTGTCATTCTAGAGTGTTATGACCACTCTTGTAATGCCTTGAATTTTCTTGGGTGCTTCATTGGTGGTGGCTTGGATTGGTGTAACTGTTGGTTTCTATCAAGGTCCTGGATCGATTATAAGCATGAAAACATTGGGAATACACATCGACGAAATTGCGGAATACTTACATCGATCGGTTGAGCGACGCAAAGACAACAAAAACTCCAAAATGCTCACTGGTTTTTGGCGAACTGCAGTGCAGATTTTTCCTTACTGGTTTCGGTTTTGAGCTCCAAGAATCAAGCTCCAAGCTTCGTCGAACGGTTCCCGGCTCATGGGTGAGCTTCCCTATCACCTTCGCATATCTCGTAAGTGTGCTAGCACTTGTGATTTTGCCACAAAACCACACTCTTGCTCCCCTCACTGCTCACGGTTTCAGAAACCATAAAACAGAAAATAAAGCCACTTTGGGCGTGAAGAGAAAGATTAAAGAAAGAGAGAATGTTGGTTGGATTTCCAAATTTGTGTAATATATACACTCATATGAATTTCACAAGCATTTCATGTGAATTTGGCTTTATAAAGTCAAACAAATAAAAGCCAACAACCATTCTAACAACTCACATAAAGTCTTATCAATCAATCAATCCAATCAATTGTCACATCACTCAAAGTGACATGATTTGACGCTTGATGTGACGCTAGATGCGACTAGCGATTTGACGCTTGATTTGATTTTCCGCACTCGAATTCGAAATGCGAATGCGCTCGCAAATTATCTCGGGCTCGGGTTCGCTAATTATAAATTAACGAATTTACCGTTGCGTCGTAATTAAATGATTACGCCTAGCGAAATCACTATTTACATCGCTAACGAATTAATTCCAAATTAATTCGTTCGCCCGAATTAAAATCTAATTTTAATTCCGCGTCGAAATCTAATTTCATTTAATATATCAAATATATTAATTTAACCGATTAATTCCAAATTAATCGTTATCTCTCTTTAATGGATATTTTATCCCAGATAAAATATCTCCGAAATTAATCACTGATTAATTTTCTCTCTCTTCTAATTAATCTCAGATTATTATAGAGTGTGAGTTATACGTCATCGATGAATCTTTGGGAAGCGACCCATGAGATCCCCGGATATGTTGGCAGTTAATTCAGTCGTCGGACTATCCGAACACGTAAGTACCTCGTAATGCGTTTATACTGAATTACAAGACAAGTTTGGCCTCTAGCAAAGCGCCATGCCTCCCCAATTCTCCAAAAATATCCTTACAGGAATAAAGGATCTGTATCAAGCGTAGTATACCGTAGTATTGCGTATTTCTGTCCAGTACCGGATGATCACGTGCTAGGCTTGGGGCTGGAATTGTGTCTGCCCCGTACGAAGCACATGTCGGATATCTGGTGACCAGTCTCTATATCGGATAACTATGACCAAGTCATATTATCCCGATGGCTGCAGAATTTAAAAGAACCAATACTGTATCCTACGTGACCATCTTCTCCATATGACTGGAGTGACACTTCTGTCTTGACATCACACCCAACACACTACGATTCTCAATATACCCAATATTGGCATACACAGAACCGGTTAAAGCCCTGGACGACCTCAACCAAAGTATATTGATTGTCGTATGCATTAGCGGTGTAAGTCTCAGGTTAAGACCAAATACACCTAGTCATACTACCAACGGGATTCCACGGGGGGGTCTTATCTAGAACGAAGCTGTTTCCCGTACCAATCTGTAAAACACAACCTCATATTACACTTGCATGAGTATCCTATACCCAAATATATGAGAACTACACCGTTGTGCTCTCACAAACGCGCACAAGTGTAATACTAGTCTTTTACATATTTATCGATGTCCAATCTCGATAATACTCTGACTAGGGATATTCAATGATTTATCCTTCATGGACTGATACTGTCTCATATCATTCTCTGTCCAGAACAAATCATAGGGACCTCTCATCATTTATACATCTAGGTGATCTAATCACAAATGATAAGAGTGCAATCTCCTTTGTCATATAGTTAATTTGTACAACAACACAATGATCTGTACAAATAGTGACGCTATGGGTCATAATTTTCAACAATCTCCCACTTGGCCTATAGCCAGTCACTCGAGTCTCTGACACCCGAACTATGTATGGTTAGCTCAAACTGCTGAGAAAAAAAAACTTTCGTCAGCGGATTTGCATGATTATCGTCTGATGCGATTTATACGATCATCACATTGCCACGATGTATGATCCGAACGAATCAGATGAATAGTCGAAGTATATATCTGGATCGTTGATGAGATGACTAATTCTTTAGCTTGTGCTCGAGCCTAGCTCAGCTGCTAACAGAATTATATCTAATCTAATTAGATTATTACGACCCCAGAAGGCTTCTATTGCTGCTTCAGCTGCAGCAATAATCCGTATTTGTTGTTTATTCGGTAACAGTATCTTGCTTGGATGATTTCCAGCTCACTGTTCCGTTATTCAAACTGTATAGTACCGTTTGCGACTTTTAGTAGTCTTTATCGGTTAGGAAACTTGCTACAGTGATCCCAGTCACTTCAAGTTCCCATTCTCCACAGATTAAGACAGCATCCTTAGATCTCTCAGATACTAACGGATGTTCTTAACATCAATCCAGTGATTATCACTTGGATTGGCCTGTTTGTGAATCCATATGCTCAAAGCGTATGAGACACCAGGTCACGTATATTTTTCAATGTACAATTCTCAGAGAGTGTTAACAACTCTAAATCTATCCCAGTAGATCTTTATTCCTAGAATAAAGGTTGTTACTCCTAAGAATTCTACGGAGAATTTTCCCGAAAGCCAAGCTTTCGCCGATAGTTATTTTATGGGAATATCATTTCAAAGAAATGACGTATTTATCATTATTTTATACAAGACATTCATTGTCAGTGCGCTCCCACTAACCTCCTTATATACACAAGAATCATTTTTCATTTTGAATTAAATCATAATCCATTATGATTACATCAAAACGATAATTCCACGAACCTATGCTTGCTTCAATCCAAACATGGATCGAATAACCCGCAAACCTTGTTTGCTAGTTTTGGTATGACAAAATCGTCAGGATGTTTTAAACATCCTCCAAAAGGTTTCCGTTTAAGGAAAGCGATTTTGATCTTTAACTGACACATTTCATAAATGAAATGTACAGCTTTAGCAAAGCATTTATCCAAATGGATTTACCGTGGAAACAAGTAAAACGGTTGAACCGTAATCAACACAATGTTGATAATGATACCTTTCCGTCACAAGCCCAGCTTTGTACGTTGGTATGTTGTCTTCCATGTATGTCTTCATTGATGACTTATAATACCAGTAGGCACAATGCCTTGCGGTACATCAGCTAGTATCCAAACTTGTTGATATACATGGAATCCATTTCGGATCCATGACACTTTGTCATAATAGGGAGTTGATACCTTGTATCACTACCTTATACGTAGTCAGTTGGTATACCTCAATAAGATTGACATCTTTATGAGGTGAGATCAGAAACCCATACCCCATGTTGTTTTCTGACTCTCTCCGACATACGTGGTTCTTGTGTATATGAAGATTAATGGTAATAGTTTCATCCTTGATGAACTATTTATGTTCCATTAGGATTCGGTGCCTAGGACAGTATTTCTCCGATTTTCATCGAGTTTTACTATCCTCCCACTTTCCACTGCATATCGGTATTCCTCTTAGAAAAAACGCATGGTGAACAACAATCTAATTGTTCTCAGGTGAGATGTATAACTAGTATACTTATGGTATCCCTAGGATAACCTATAATTTGCACTTATCCAATTTGGGTTTTAGTTTGGTGTCATCCAAATATATGCCAAGCATACCCAAATTATCAGGAACATGAAACCCAATTTCTTTCCCGTTCATATCTAATATGATATCTGTCAAACAGATTTTAATGGAACCTTATTCTAAATAAGTTCTTGCACTATTAATGCTTATCCGTAGAAGGAAATGGTAGCTCAGAGCGACCCATGATTAACCTTGTGATGTCTAACATAATTCGGTTACTCAGTTCGGACACACCGTCAAACTGACGTGGTCCGGGAGGAGTCCTCATTTGAAAGAATACTTTAATCTTTCAAGTATATTAGAAACTTATTGCTTAAGTATTTTCCATTACGGTCTTACTGTGACGGTCTAATACTTAGCCGATCTGTTTGTCTATTTAGTGTCGAAACTTTAAAGTTTCCGATTTGTGTTCTTCAAAAGAAACACACAACCATAACGTGATGCCACATCCGTATAGGTCACGAAATATTCATATCCACATCTAGCCTAGCTAGATATGGGCCCACTTGCTTGAACTAGGGCTAACAGATAGGTGGTTTTTACACTTTTACCAAGTAAATAGTATTTCAGGCATTTTGCCCATAAACTAGATTCGTAGACTTTATTTAATTGAGTCAAATTAGTCCTAGTACCCGCTCTTCAAAAGTGCGGATATACGATTCTTGTTTAATGTGTCCTAGACAACAATGCCACAATTAAGTTTCATCTGATCAAATCAGTTGAGCTATTTATTTTTCATATATATATTTCCGAGATTTATTTATATTCAAAATATAAATTCTGTTATTCACATCTAATGTGTTTATCTCAATATCATCTTTATATAATAAAACACTTTAGTGTTCTAGAATATAAAGGTTCACCCGCACCGGGTTAAACACTGATATAGAGATAATGTATCTAGTCAAACTAGTTACATTATAACAGTTCCTAATTTAAGTACACACCCGAAGGTAGTTCCTAAACTTAGGTACCTACGGTTAAAACAGCGACTTTCATCCCGTTTCCAAATCGCAGATTAATCTCAATTGAAGTCAGTATCCTGTTCAAAACAGATTCTGAACATCAATATATATTTATGTACCACACTAAGTATTTAAAATCCAATTTTAATACTAGTAGTGAACATAATGTTGACAAACATTCTTAAAGTCAGAGCCTAGCCCTTTCTTTAATTCCTTCATGTATGTATTGTCCAAATGACAGTCACGCTTCTGCGATCCCGTTTGCCACATTTAGCAGACATTTTGGGATATGTCATTTATCTTCCTACAAGATTATAATGATTTTGCCTTTGCCTTTTCCATATTCCAGAAGCCTTTGGCCAAGCCTTGGGTTTCTAGAATATCGAAATAAAGTGCGCCTTGCGCTACTTGCCTAATTGCAAACTTTGACTTTTATCTCCTTGAGAATAGTCATTAATTCTCCAAGAATTATTTATTGCAATTTTAGTACTTCTAAAATCTAAGTATAGATTTATGAAGATCCTTCAATTTCTTTATCATACTTTAAGAATCTAATTCTTATTTCTGATTCAGAAATTAAGGAGTCTACTGCGGTAAGTATAATGGATTAAGCACTAAAGTTATCATTACATGAATATTCCAAATATCATGTTCCACTTATTTGCTTAACTCCGGGCTTAAGCATAATATATTATTTTATCAAATAAAATAACTTATTAATTTCCAAGACCTTCTTGAAATTTTATCAATTGAAAATTAAACCATTTAAATACATTTTCCCTAGGATTATGTATTAAACGTCAATCTTTCAATTTTATCTTGATTTAATAGTCCAACTATTTAATCAATATTAAGGTACTATTTATTATAATGATTACAATAGTCCAACTATTTAATCAACTATAATTTAATAGATTAAATTCAATTATATTGATTGCTATAATCCAATTATAAAATCAACTATAAATGAATAGTTTGAATATATATAGTCCAACTATTTATTAAAACAACATTAAATATTATTCCAACTAATAATTTTAATTTTTTTTGACGAATGATATTTTTTTTGGCGCATATGGCGAGTAATTGAACGAATATTGCAAATTCAATTTTTGCCTCCCACTATTTTTCGGCGAGCCTTTAACCCTCTGTCGAGTACTCAGGAAACCGCGTTTCCTAGTGGGCTACGATCCCGTTAAATATCACACAATCTTGACTTTGGCCAACCAAATTGTATGATAATTAACTAGGTAGATCTCTAAGATCGATTAGATCTAATCCAATTCCTAGATCCGATAGGAGGACATCCAAGTTCGAAACATATATATATATATATATATATATATGCCAATACATCCATGTATTACCTAACCTTTTTCCTCTGAATCAACTAAGCCTTGGCTTTGGCACACAAACCTAGTGATCCCAGTCAAGCGCGACCCATTGACCATGGAAAGCTTCGTAATCAATGTCGATGGACAAGAAGTGGTCTTGACTTTGGCCAATAAACCACAACTTGGACAAGACACTGTCATGTAACAAAGCTCTCATGATTCAAACACATCTTCGACAGACAAAGGGCTTGACTTTGGCCAATAACCCAATGTCGTCTCGGATCTTGAGTGAGAATCACTCAATGTAAGGAAAAACGCTTGATATTATATAGGGTTTTTTCGCGTCCAATTGGCAACCAATTTATTATCTTTGTTAAGGTCTCATCATCATACACCCTTAAACATGTATTCTAAACACATAATAAAGCGTATATGAAAAGTAATAATGATATGCGGATGGATACTTTACATTGATCCTAGATAAGATTTCTCACTTTCTCTCTCCCGCTAACACAAGAATTTCTTCTACCCGTTACACTACACTTCTAAAGAAACCTCATTTACATTGAGGGGAATATGTGAGAAGAGAATACAAAGAAATGAAAGGTGATAAGGCTGGACACGCAGGTCCAATTTAATAAATCGAATTTATTATAATTTCCAAAATTGCCCCCCCAACTAATATCCATCCGATATACATTATTCATGCATCGCAATCATGTATTCACACAAGCATGTTATCAATCAATCTAATCAAATAATTAATCTGATAATTAGTGATCATCCAATGTTCAAACAACGATTTGATTTTGTGCGAGTTAAACTCGTCTTTGCGAATAAGTACTCAAAGCACGAATTCTTAAATTAAATTAAACTACATCATTAAATCCAATTTAATATGCATTCAATTCTAATTCGCTATTTAATTCCAAATTAAATGCCACACTTTAATGGAACTTTTACGACTTAAATTCCAATTTAATCGCAACGGGTCTCAAAGCCCAATTAACGTCCAACGTTAATTTAATTAAAGTCCAAT
This sequence comes from Zanthoxylum bungeanum, assembly GCA_019454045.1. NCBI lineage: Eukaryota > Viridiplantae > Streptophyta > Magnoliopsida > Sapindales > Rutaceae > Zanthoxylum > Zanthoxylum bungeanum. The sequence goes on from SKCR01037791.1 coordinate 65,570, forward strand.
GGGCTTTTAATTGATTTCTTGAGGCGTGGACTTTTGGTCAACTCGGGTCAAACCGAAAACCAAAGTCCAATCCGGGAGTTACCCCATAAGCTCATAAATCAATTTTGGCATTAGGCCCAATTAAATTTTGAAGGTTCATTAGTCGCATTTGGGCTTTTGGATGCGGTTTTGGGCCTAATTGGATCCAACCAATTTTGCCTAAACCTAACTTTGTACAACAAAGCCCAACAAGCCCAATAACAACTTTAAAAGTCCAATTTCTAAAATTAGGCCCAAATAATTAAATTACCAAATTTCAAATTTCCAATTTAATTACTTAAAGTGTTCAACATAATTAATTACCCAATTAACATTTCTAAAACATCAATATACACAATTAATCATGCTCATTTTCATCATCACATGTCCAATATATTTTGATTAAAAAATCAAACCCATTAACCATGCTACATGCTACATGTCTCGGCCAAGGGAGTCATTTCATGTCCAATTCGGTTTCAATCCAATTAATCCACAATCAACATTAAATCAACTTCCTGAATTGTTGAATTGTTTCTAACTCATCCAATGAATCAAAAAACAAAAATCCAAGACATTATAGGGCTATAAGCATTCGGCCAACGTAAGGTATTTGGGGATTTTTGTTCAATTCAAAATTCAATCCAATTCAATCTCAAATTAACATCATCCAACATCATTACAACTCATCCAATGAATCAAAATGAAAAATTCCAAGAATTCCAAATGAATCCTAACATTCGGACAAGGTGAAATTATTGGGGAAAATCATTCCAAATCAATTTTCATGAAATTGATCTAATCAACATTCAATTCAACATGTTTTAAGCATACTCATTCATCCAATTTCACAAAATCATGCTTAAAAACAAATTAACCAAACTTTAAGCCCTAAACTTTTCATGCTCATACCTAGGCTCTGATACCATTGCTGGTTTCTATTAAGGTCCCGGATCGATTATAAGCATGAAAACATTGGGAATACACATCGACGAAGTTGCGAATACTTACATCGATCGGTTGAGCGACGCGGAGACAACAAAAACCCCAAAATGCTCACTGGTTTTTGGCGAACTGCAGTGCAGATTTTTCCCTCACTGGTTTCGGTTTTGAGCTCCAAGAATCAAGCTGCAAGCTTCGTCGAACGGTTCCCGGCTCATGGGTGAGCTTCCCTATCACCTTCGCATATCTCGTAAGTGTGCTAGCACTTGTGATTTTGCCACAAAACCACACTCTTGCTCCCCTCACTGCTCACGGTTTCAGAAACCAGAAAACTGAAAATAAAGCCACTTTGGGCGTGAAAGAGAAAGATGAAAGAAAGAGAGAATGTTGGTTGAATTTCCAAATTTGTGTAATATATACACTCATATGAATTTCACAAGAATTTAATATGAATTTGGCTTTATAAAGTCAAACAAATAAAAGCCAACAACCATTCCAACAACTCACATCAAGTCTAATCAATCAATCAATCCAATCAATTGTCACATCACTCAAAGTGACATGATTTGACGCTTGATGTGACGCTAGATGCGACTAGCGATTTGACGCTTGATTTGATTTTCCGCACTCGAATTCGAAATATGAATACGCGCAAATTATCTCGGGCTCGGGTTTACTAATTCTAAATTAACGAATTTACCGTTGCGTCGTAATTAAATGATTACGCCTAGCAAAATCACTATTCACATCGCTAACGAATTAATTCCAAATTAATTCGTTCGCCCGAATTAAAATCTAATTTTAATTCCGCGTCGAAATCTAATTTTGTTTAATATATCAAATATATTAATTTAACCGATTAATTCCAAATTAATCGTTATCTCTCTTTAATGGATATTTTATCCCAGATAAAATATCTCCGCTATTAATCCTAGATTAATTTTCTCTCTCATCTAATTAATCCCAGATTAATATAGAGTGCGAGTTATACGTCATCGGTGAATCTTTGGGGAGCGACCCATGAGATCCCCGGATATGTTGGCAGTTAATTCGGTCGTCGAACTATCCGAACACGTAAGTACCTCGTACTACGTTTATACCGAATTACAAGACAAGGTTGGCCTCTAGCAAAGCGCCATGCCTCCCCAATTCTCCGGAAATATCCTTACAGGAATAAATGATCTGTATCAAGCGTAGTATACCGAAGTATTGCGTATTTCTGTCCAGTATCGGATGATCACGTGCTAGGCCTGGGGCTGGAATTGTGTCTGCCCCGTACGAAGCACATGTCGGATATCTGGTGACTAGTCTCTATATCAGATAACTATGACCAAGTCATATTATCCCGATGGCTGCAGGACTTAAGAGAACCAGTACCGTATCCTACGTGACCATCATCTCCATATGACTGGAGTGACACTTCCGTCTTGACATCACACCCAACACACTACGATTCTCAATATACCCAATATTGTCATACACAGAACCGGTTAAAGCCCTGGACGACCTCAACCAAAGTATATTGAGAACTATGTCTTTGTGCTCTCACAAACTCGCACAAGTGTAAGTCTCAGGTTAAGACCAAATACACCTACCCTGATTGCAGACTCCCATAGACACATAGTCATACTACCAACGGGATTTCGTGGGGGTCTTATCCAGAACGAAGCTGTTTCCCATACCATCGGTAAAACACAACCTCTTATTACACTTGCATGAGTATCCTATACCCAAATATATGAGAACTATGTCTTTGTGCTCTCACAAACTCGCACAAGTGTAATACTAGTCTTTTACGTATTTATCGATGTCCAATCTCGATAATAATCTGACTAGGGATATTCAATGATTTATCCTTCGTGGACTGATACTGTCTCATATCATTCTTCTTTCCAGGAACAAATCATAGGGACCTCTCATCATTTATACATCTAGGTGATCTAATCACAAATGATAAGAGTGCAATCTCCTTTGTCACATAGTTAATTTGTACAACAACACAATGATCTGTATAAATAGTGACGCTATGGGTCATAATTTTCCAACAGTAACAATTAATATGATTAATCTAAGAAAATTAGATTTAAAGCATGAAAATGATATTTTTGTTACAAATTCAGATCTGTAAATTCTATATTTTTGGTGATGAAAATTATGTCATATAAATTTATTGGATGTGTTTTGGGTATTGGCACAATTGGTGGAAACTGTTTTGGTATTTGAAATATGCGAAAACGATGAAAAACGGCATTATCGAGTGACTTTTGAGCCAACCGGGTGACAGCTACCCAAACAGTGAATTGGTCACTGTTAGGGAAGCCCAAGAACTGCCTTATCAGTGTTGGGGTGGACCTGGGCAGCCCCCATGTGCATTGGGTAGTCAGTTCGGTCAAAAACGTGTTTTTTACCATTTTGCTAAAAAAACGTTTTCGTAAAAGTTTCGTGATGTTTCTTAACTATTTATATCATTATTTGATATCGAATAAATATGTTTAGGTGAAATATGAATGAATTATTCATATTGGATATTGAATAATTTATTCGGTAATTTAAAAAATTTTGAAATTATGATTTCACTCGAACCGCGAGCTTTCGCTGTGTCCGCGCCAAAACCCCAACAAAAATGGTATCAGAGCATATCTGATCCTTCATCCATTACATTAGTCATGCTTGATATATGATATATAATCCAATTCTTTTGTTTGCACATGCATGTAATTTAGATCTTTCTTGACTTTTCGGTTCTATGCTAATGGGAAACGTAACAAAAATTTAGTGGTTAAATCAAGTTATGTTTTCTAAGGGAGAATTGAACTGTTTGGAAATTGATCTAGATTAATTTCTGTATTTGATGTAGAGCAATGCTTTCTTGAGGAATATCCCCGCTTAAATAAGGTAGTAAAGTGACATGTATTGGATGCATGTTTCTTGGTCCGTCTTGTCAATACAGTTTATGGGTATCTTTCTATGGCTGCATCCGAGAAAGTGCCAAAGCAGTGAGGGTGTAGTTGATAGAATTTTATCGATGCTATATGTATATATGATACAAGACAAATTCAAGTGAAAGTGGAAATCCTAAGCGTGCCAAAATTGTTAGGACTACATCGGTAGCTTGAGTTTGTCATTAGCAAGTGAAGCCTTGATACGCCTCCTTGTGAACGTGCCAAAGATGTCATAACGAGAAATGGTCAGGACCAAAATCAGATTTCTCAATGAGCGTGATTGACAATGAGTTGTCTACCTAATGAATATACGTAGGTGAGATCGTGCCAAAGCTATTAACTTTCCAGGGAAAAGTTTCAACCTTGAATTGTATAGCAACACTTGTTACCTTGGTTCCAGTTGTCTGCATACTATTTTTCGATAATGCCATTTCTTAGTCTTTTCTTTGTATAATCTGGCATTCTCATAAGCTTGTAGGCGGAACTCCTCCAATTTATTGAGTTGGTGGAGTCGTCTCTCCTGCTGCTTATGGATCAAAATTTAACTTCTTCAGTGCCCAGTATGCCTTGTGTTCAAGCTCCACTGGCAGATGGCACGCTTTCCCAAACACCATTCGATATGGGGACATACCAATCGGTGTCTTGCAAGCTGTCCGGTAGGTCCATAATACGTCATCCAATTTTGTAGACCAGTCCCTCCTTGTTGATCCAACGGTTATTTCCAAGATTCTTTTGATCTCCATGTTTGAAACTTCAACCTGTCCATTTGACTGTGGATGGTAGGCAGTGGCAACTTTATGAGTAACTCTGTATTTGGATAGGAGTGCATCAAAGTTTCTGTTGCAGAAATGTGTGCCACCATCACTGATAATTACCCAATGTGTTCCGATGTGAGTGAAAATATTCTTTTTAAGGAATTTTATCACCACTTTTGAATCATTTGATGGCAGTGCAATTGCTTCAACCCATTTAGAGACGTAGTCTACTGCAACTAATATGTACAGGTTTCCGAATGATGGAATAAAAGGTCCCATAAAATCAATCCCTCATACATCAAATATCGGCACTTCCAGAATGTTTTACAGAGGTCCTTCATTTCTCCTCAAAATATTTCTCATTCTCTAGCACCTGTCACATTGAAGAGTAAATAAGTAAGCATATTTAAATAGAGTAGGCCAGAACAAACCTGATTGAATGACTTTGGCGGCAGTTTTATTCCTGCTGAAGTGTCTGCCGTATGGTGATGAATGACAATGTTGCAGAACACTATTGACCTCCTCATGTGGAACACAACGTCTCAGTAATTGATCAGCACAACGTTTAAATAGGTACGGCTCATCCCAGATATAGTGCTTGACTTATTTGAAGAATTTCTTCTGTTGCTGAGTTGTCCATTCCAATGACCATTTTCCCGATACTATATAGTTGACATAGTCAGCATACCAAGGGGCATCATTTTGTTTCATGGAAAATAACTGTTCATCTGGAAAAGTTTCTTTGATTGTCAGTTCTTTGCCAGCTGTTTCTCCATTCTCGAGCCTCGATAAATGATCTGCCACTTGGTTTGATGTCCATTTCCTGTCTCAGATCTCCACGTCAAATTCTTGCAGTAGAAGTATCCAACGGATCAATCTGGGTTTGGCATCTTTCTTCGCGATCAGGTATTTGATTGCTGAATGATCTGTGTAGACCACCACTTTGGGACCCAGCAGATAAGAGCGGAATTTATCAAAAGCGAACATAACTGCAAGCAACTCCTTTTCAGTGGTTGTGTAGTTGAGTTGTGCTTCATTCAGAGTTATGCTGGAGTAGTAAATGGTATGGAAAATCTTTGTTTTGCGTTGTCCCAAAACTGCACCTACAACAAAATCACTAATATCGCACATCACCTCAAATGGAAGGGTCCAGTCTGGTGCTACAATGATGGGAGCAGAAACCAGCTTCTGTTTTAGGATCTCAAAAGCTTCGTGGCATTCTTTGGTGAAGTTGAAAGGCACATCTTTCTCCAGAAGATTGCACAGAGGTTTAGCAATCTTTGAGAAGTCTTTGAAAAATCTTCTGTAAAAGCCAACATGTCCGAGAAAACTCCGAATCCCTTTAACAGATGTTGGTAGAGGTAGTTTTTCAATTGTTTCAATATTTGCTTTGTCTACCTCGATTTCCTTTTGTGAGATCCGATGTCCCAAAACAATGCCTTCCTGCACCGTGAAGTTGTATTTCTCCCAATTGAGTACCAAGTTGGTATCTTCGCATCTTTGTAACACTTGTTCCTGAATTTACAAGTAGTGGTCGAATGAGTCTCCAAACACAGATAAATCATCCATGAAAACCTCCATACTTTGTTCCAGCATGTCTGAGAAGATGGCCATCATGCAACGTTGAAATGTGACAGGAGCATTACATAGTCCAAATGGCATTCTGCGGAAAGCAAAAGTACCATACGGACATGTAAATGTGGTTTTCTCCTGATCTTCTGGGCGATGGCAATCTGATTGTACCCTAAATATCAGTCGAAAAGCAATATAACTCATGTTCTGCCAATCTGTCTAGTATCTGGTCAATGAATGGCAGTGGAAAATGGTATTTCCTCGTTGCTTTGTTCAACTTCCGGTAGTCCATGCATACTATCCATCCAGTCATCGTTCTTGATGGAACCAGCTCATTCTTTTCATTTGTGACAACAGTAATTCCTCATTTCTTCGGTACACACTGCATAGGACTCACCCAAGTGCTGTCAGAGATGAGGTAGATGATGTCGGCATCCAACCATTTGATGATTTCTTTCTTCACAACCTCCTTCATGATTGGATTTAGTCTCTGTTGATGCTCCACTGTGGGTTTGTACTCGTCGTTCATCAGGATCTTGTGCATGCAAAATGATGGACTAATGTCTCAAATGTCTGCTACAGTCCAGCCAATGGCTCTCTTGTGTTCTCGTAACACTCTCATCAACTTTTCTTTCTGCTCCGATGTTAGCGAAGAAGAAATAATCACATGTAATTCAGAAGAGTTTCCCAAAAATACATACCTGAGATGGCTCGGTAGTAACTTTAGCTCCAGTTGCAGTGGTTCTTCAATTGAGGGTTTGATTCATTCCTTATTTGGTAGTTCCAGACTTTCTGCCTGTGGTGTCGATTTGAAGCGAAATGGTTTGTCAAGGTAGTTGATACATTCCATAATTTCAGCATCTAACTCGCTGTCAGTCATGTTGGTGATGCAAGCTTCAAGTTTATCCATGGGAATTGTATCAGTATCATGGATGATACTATCAACAACATCAATTCTGAAACATTCTTCCTCTTTTTTTCAGTCGGAAATTTCATGGCCTTGAAAATATTGAAGGTTACTTTTTGGTCCTGCACTTTCATGGTTAGTTCTCCTTTTTTTACATCAATAACAGTTTGACCTGTAGCCAAGAATGGTCTCCCCATGATGATAGGTACATCTTTGTCTTCTTACATGTCAATGATAATGAAATCTGCTGGGAGAATAAGTTTATCGACTTTGACCAGCACATCTTCAACTACTTCTCTCGGAAATGCGAGCGTTCTATCAGCAAGTTACAGAGAAACTGAGGTGGGCATTGCTTCTCCAATTTGCAGTTTCCTGTAAATCGAAAAAGGCATCGAATTAACACTTGCACCTAGATCGCACAAAGCTCTACCGAAGTTATGCTCTCCTATGATGCAAGAAATGGTGAAACTGCCAGGATCTTTCAACTTTGGGGGAAGCTTCCTCTGGATGATAGCATTGTATTCTTTTGTCAATGCTACTGTCTCGTAATCTCCCAATATTCTCTTTTGTGACAGAATGTCTTTCATGAATTTGACATAGCTGGGCATTTGTTCTAACGCTTCTGCAAATGGAATGTTGATATACAGCTTTTTGAAGATCTCCAGGAATCGAGAAAACTATTTGTCCAGTTTATTTTTCTGGATACGCTGTGGAAAAGGTGGAGGTGGTGTGAATTTTTCTTGATCTTTTTCATTTGCTTCTTTTTCCTCCATCTGTGGAACTGCTTCATTTGGAACTTCCTCTGTGGATGCCTTGATTCCAACATCTTTGTTGATTTCAGTACCATTTTTTAAAATGATGGCATGATATTGCTCTTTCCTCATGTTCCTTGGATTTGGTTCTGTGTTGCTAGGAAGGTTACCTGGCGATCTGTAACTCTGAGCCTTGGCCAGTTGTCCAATTTGATTCTCCAGTGCTTTAATGGAAGCTGATTGGCTCTGAAACATAGCATCATATTTTTTTAACTGAGCTACCACTTCTGCTATTCCTGGTTCTTTTTCTTGCTCATGATCTTTGTTCTGTTGTTGGAATCCGGGTGGTGGATAGTTCATTTTCCCTGAATTGTTGCTCCATGTAAAATTGGGATGATTCATCCACCCTGGGTTATAGGTGTTGGAATATGGATTGTTCCCCTGTCTGTTGAAATTATTGACATAATTTAATGTCTCTTCTTGTTGGTTGTAAGATTCTGACTCTGGTGCTCCTCCAAATAGTGAACTTGTGGATCCACCATTAACCTTCATGTTGAGAGTTTCTAGATTTTTGCAAATTATATCCAGCTTGGCATTCAGTGCTGTGTTGGCTCCAACTTCATAAATTCCTGCGATTCTTTGGATCATGCTCCTTTCGGTTCACCACAATGAATTGTTGTTAGTCATTTCTTCAATTAAGTCTCAGGTATGATCTTCTCCTTTTTCCATTAGTGCTCCTCCAGCAGCAGCATCAATTGTGGTTCTCATTATTCCAGAAAGTCCATTATAGAAGGTTTAGACTTGTAGCCACTTTGCGATCTCATGGTGACGAAATTTTCTGAGTAAATCTTTGTACCTTTCCCAAGCTTCACAGAAGGATTCCAATTCATGTTGCACAAAGGATGTGATGTCATTCCTTAGCTTTGCAGTTCTGGCTGGTGGAAAGTATTTTGCAAGGAATTTGGTGGTTAGAGTGTTCCAAGTTGTGATGGAACTTGCTGGTAATGAATGTAGCCCAGCTTTAGCTTTCTCTTTCAAGGAATATGGAAAAACTCGCAGTCTCATTGCTTCTTCAGCCGCTCGATTGTAGTTGAAAGTGCCTCAAACTTTCAGGAAGTTGCTGATATGGCGTTAGGATCTTCAGTTTTATTCCTCCCAAACTGAATTGACTGTTGAATCATCTGAATGCATGTTTTGATGTCACACACATTTGCTGGTAAGGGAGAAAGTACAATACAGGAAATGAAGCCGTCAACCACTGGAATGGTTCTGTCTCGAATGGGAATTGGTGGTGCAACTTCTAAAGGTTCAGGTTCCATGTTAATTAGTTCTTCTTGGCCTTTTCGTCTTTCCCTTCTTAACTGTCTGATGATTCTTTCAATCTCTGGGTCAAGCGGTCGGAGTTCAAAGCTTTCGGTTCGTCTCATGTAATGTCTGAGAACCTGAAAAAAAAAAGAAAACAGAAATAATAAGTAAAAAGAAAATTAGATACAAGTAAAGGTATCTAACCTCAAAACTAATAGTGAAAGATAAATAAGTCCCCGGCAACGGTGGTAAAAACTTGACCGGTGCGTAATCACACACGTATAACGCAAGCGCACGTATCGTTCAAGTAGTATAAAAAGTATCGATCCCACGAGGACTTAAAACCTAAGCTATTAATTTATGAAGCCAAATGTTTACGAGTATCTAATGGATTGATTGTTTGATTGGATGATGACTTGGACGGTGACTTTAAATTTAAAACAAGTAAATAAAATAGTGTGAAATTAGTTTGAGAAAATTCAATATTTAGAAACTATCCAGGGTTGTGAATCTTTCCATTATCTTTTTAAGATAAAGTGGTTATTTTATGTTTGTGTAATATATTGGTTTACTAACCTGGAACACGAAATTCTACAAAAGCTTTTGTCGATGGTCAGATGGAAATACCTAGTGTAACCTAATTAAATCATATGTCTATGTCAACCAAGTTACCTGAATTCATTATGATTAAGTTCCAATTATGGCTACCTCCGCCCGACATGTATATATCTATCCTGTAAGGAAATCTATTAAAGGGTTATTATCCTCAAGGAAGATTGTGGGCTATTAAGTCTAAGGCTGAAACCTAAAATTCATTTGTCAAGTTTATTTTAAGTTTACCAGATCAATCTTATTAATGGCCAGTTAATAAGAAGCATTAAGCTTAAGACTTAATAAGTAAACCTTTATATAACCCAAACTATAAAATAACCTCTTATAAACCAGTGATATTGAAATTCATCACAACCCCAGATAACGGGTTTAGCTACGACACATATTTACGGCTAGTAAAAGCTTAAAAGAAAAGACATAAAGTAAATACTGAAATTTAAATAAATGTTGGAAAGTAAATGCTGGAAATTAAAAATGTAAAATTACAATAAAAGAAAATGATGGGGTTAAAGGATCCACTTTTATCACTATTATTTTAGATATCTCACTTATTATAATATATAAACTTTACGTGATAATTACCAACCAACCATATAGGCGGTATCCTGATTAAATCAAATTAATAATTAATTACCAACCGACTAATCAAGCGGTATCCAGTTTAGTCAAGTTTAAAACCAATTTCAATAATTACCAACCGACCAATAAAGCGGTATCCTCATTAAGTTAGGTTTTAAATAGTTTATATATTATAATTAAGGGAGATTAATCTAAATAATAGTAATAAAAGCTTTAACTTCTATCCCAGCAGGGGGGAGTTACCTCCTCATTACTGAAAAGTAAATACTGAAAAGTAAAGAAAGGAAAGTATTGTGCGTAAAAGTAAATTACAGAAAGTAAAGACTGAAAAGTAAAGAAAATAAAGTGCAAATGCAGAAATTAATTACTGAAAAGTGTAAATAAACAAACAAGAAACAATCTTCTCAATATTCTTAAAGAATTACATAGAAGAATGTATAAAATGAATTTGAATTTTTGGCCTGAATTTATAGGCACCAGTAAGCCGAATGCGTCGCGACGCGCCGTGAATTATGGCGCAAAACCCGGATCGGCTGACACGTGTCCTGGCGGCGTCGGCAGCTGAATGGTTATGCTGACGTGGCGATGATATGGCGATGTTGATTGTCGACATCATGTGATGGTGACACGTGTCTGGCGCACGTTAGCATGATTTGTTGTGATATTGACACGTGACAGACGCACGTTAGCAGATTCGGCGCACGTTTACAATCGGCGCATTTTAGTAAAACTTCTCTTATTGATCCACGTGTCCCGACGCACGTTAGCAGACTCCGACGCACGTTAGCGATCGCGACACAGGATGCGCATCGCGATGCCTAAATGACAATTTTGCCCTTGTTGTCTAAAAAAAGGTCTATTTTTCACTGTTTTGGCCCCGAATCACCTCTAGAGAGTCCTGAAACTTTATTTATCTACAAAATAACACAAAACATATCAAAATATTCACAAAACTCAAGAAACTATATAAAATATTATGTCAAATGAGTGAGAAATAGTGTTACATTTACCACTCATCAATATACGAAATATTCAAACAAGTAAAGTTTAATATTCATTTGTTAGATGTCATTCAACAGATACCATCTTATGCCAAATTTCTGAAAGACTTGTACACCGTTAAAAGAAAACATCATCTAAGAAAGAACGATTTTCTAGCTGAACATGTAAGTTCTATTCTCTCAATCAATAATGCATTAAAATAGAAGGACCCTGGCTGTCCAATTATTTCTTGTATTATTGGAAATAAAAAAAATTGAACATGTATTGCTTGATCTTGGAGCCAGTGTCAATTTGCTTCTATTTTCGATTTACCAGGAACTTAACATTGGTGAGTTAAAACCAACATCGACGACTCTTTTACTTGTCGATAGATTAGTCAAGATACCGAAAAGAATTTTGGAAGACGTGTTAATATAAGTCGATAAATTCACATATCATGTGGATTTTATTATCTTGGAAACACAACTTGTAGCTGACAGTTATAAGCCAATTCTTGTAATACTTGATCGTCCATTTTTAGCAACAGTTAATGCTTTAATTAATTACAGGAATGAAATCATGAATTTATCCTTTAGCAATATGAAATTGAAGCTTAATATTTTTAACATGTGCAAACAGTCATACGATGAGGATAGTGAATATGAGAGCATAGAACTAATTGAACCAATTGTTGAAGAAAATATCCAGAGGAGTTTATCCGATCTTACGAAAATTTATATAGCTTATTTTCTTGAATCAAATACACAATTAGATTCGAATATTCCTAATGATTTTTTACTTGATTCTACACAGGTACTGGAAGATGATGGAGAGAAGCAAAATCTTAAGGAGCTAGGAACACTGGAAGAAGAAAAACATGAGGAAGCACCCAATTTGGATTTCAAGACTCTGCCAGAAGAATTGAAATATGCATCTCTTAGAGATGAACAAACTCACCATGTGGAAATTTCTCTCTCTATCATAAGCGATCAAGAAGGAAAAATACCTCCAGACTAGAGCCATCAAGGTATAAAAGAAACTCTTGAAACTCCACAGGTATTTTCCTTCCTTTCCCCAAAATTCTCTAATGAAAATTTACAAAGCACGTACCGAAAGAATGAGGCTTTTTATGATCCATGGTATTCCTAGTGATATTCGTTGAGTAATTGAAGCAAGGGTTCGTTTGGCAAGTGAGTCATCTGACTCTTTCATTTCTTACATGCCTGATTTGGAGAAAAGCACACATGCTAAGAAATGAAGAGCTAAACAATTAGCTGTTTGTTATAAATGCTCACATTGGACGTGCAACATTCGTTTCCATTCTTTAGGAATGATGTTTATTAATCGCGAAGAAAAAATTAAACCCATTATAGATGGCTTGAGTAAGAGTCATTAGATAATATATCATTGACTTTTGAGACGCATCATAATGGATTGATAGGCTGATTAGTAATTTACATACATAATTTCAAAAAGAAAGACAATGATATAGTCTCGGGACTCTGACTTTAAAAGACCATGTTTGTCAATTTATAAGAAATTAGATGGGAAGTATATCCTCGACCCATAGAGGGCGTTCAAGCCGTTACTGGACGTAAAACTAGAGGAAGATGTGAGCCACAATCACAACTATATTTCAATTTATTGTTTTGATTTTCTTTTATTATTTTAAGATATAACATTTCTTTCTAGTAGCAGTGTTGTGGATTCAATTGTCAATTCCACACTAACCAGGTGATGTCTTCTAAACTCTACTTCTTTTTCTGACATTGAGGACAATGTCTCAATTTGGTTGGGGGAGGGGATAATTAACTAGATAATTTTCATTTTTATATTTCATTATTGTGTTTTTCTTAAAAAAAAAATCATTTTGTGTTATTGTTTTATGTAAAAAAAATTATGTTGTTTTTCTTTGTTGTTATTTTGTATGTAAAAATAAAGTTTTGTGTGGATTTCTCTTGTGTTTTTTCAAAAAAAAAACTACATATAAACTAACAACAAATCTTTGACTAACCAAGTGGAATTATTGTTCAGAGGTGGTTGTGTAAGGAGTTTTCGCTCATGAGACACATCTCAAAATAACTTGTAACAAGTTACTTTTGTTCATTTATTTTTAAATTATTTAAATTTGTGAATTCTCCATAATATTGATTAAATTTGATCTTTATATGCTCATTTGACATGTATTATCAATATACACGGTAACATATGATCATGGGTTGTAAGTAAATTTTTTTTAATATTCAGTTCTCTATTTTTTGGAGGTAGTACCTAAAGGCGATAGAATTTATGTTTTTATTCAAAAAGAAAAAGAATAAGAAAAAAATGACCAAGTTTTTACTTAGTAACAAGACATCTTGCCTAAGCAAGCAGTGATTTTTTGTGTCAAACGGTATAGCTTGAGTTAGTTTTAAAAAATGATAATAAGCAAGCTTTTACTTAGTAACCGAACATTTGCCTCACCAAGCAGTGATTGTTCGCGTAAAACGGTAAAGCTTGAATTAAAAAAAAATGTGTGAATAGTTCGATTTCATAGCCTCTCTAACTCGAGCAATTAAGTCCATATTGGTGTTTTAACACTTAGTGTCCTAAGGCTAATTGGTCTGAGATTTACTGGCCCAAAGCTCGTTACATAGGTTAAAGAGAAAGCTTAAGCGAATCAGACAATTCTTCTTTTTGACATCTAAGATTTAAGCAATTAAGTCCGTAGAGGTGTCTTAACACTTAGTGCCTTAAAGCCAACTGGTTTGGGAGTCATTGACCCAAAGCTCGTTACAATGATTGGAGATGTATTATCAAAAAAACTATTTTTTTATATTTATAAATAAACTCCATTGCCAAAAATATGTTAACTCTAATATAATTTTAGGACAAAAATATTACTCTCTTTTCAACAAGGCCTATGAATATTGTGGGCATAATGAATTGATTGGTACTTTATCTTATAAGTGTAGGGAATAATGGTAAAAAATACAGGAGAATTGACTTATTCGATTATTTAGAAAGAAAAACAATTACAAACTTGGATAAGAATTTATCTTTGAATTTTTCACTTAAATTGGGTGTGTGAAGAATACTAAAAAATGTACATTTATTAAAAGGAAAATTAATCATTTTACATTTGTAGTTCCATTAATCCTTTTAATTTAGCACATTTTTGAAATAATAATTAAATTTATGTTTTACATATTTTTATTATGATTTTTATTTATTATATAGGTGAAATAATACTTTAGATGCTTGAATAGAAAAATGAACTTGACATTTGGATTTTGGAGGTCGGAAACTTGCAAGGGTGTTCAAACGGTGTACAATTTCAAAAATTCTAGCTTTGTGCAATTTTCATATTTTGGCCATGACTTTTTACTCCGACATTGGATTGAGGTAATTGCAGTTCCAGATTTTAGAAGACTCAAAGATCTACAACTTTGATGTTCCCTTGAGTCTATAATTCTGAGGTTTTCAACGTCGAAATGGATGAAGAATTCACGTGTTATATATGTAATTTTAATTATTAAAAAACAAAATAAAAATAAATAAATAAATGTCACAATTCACTTTAGGTGGATTGTGACAAATATTTGCTAAATGATCAACAAAAAAAGAAAAGGAAAAGAAAGAAATTAGTAAAAGTTTATTGTTTGTATTTGATTTGGAAAGTTGTAATGAATAATTGAAAGGTGAGAACTTCTACTATAAATAGAGGTGCTCACCTCTCATTTGCTTCATGCTTCTTTCATTTTCTTTCTTGAAGAATTTGGAAGAAGTGTCTTGTGTATTTTATTTAAGTTTTGTTGTAATTTCTTTTCTTTTAGTAATAAAATTATAAGTGTTTTTATTTAAAGCATGAGTATGTAATTTCATTTTTGATGGGGTAAATGGTGAAACTCTTAATATAAAAAGAAATTAATCTTTTTTTTTAAGAAAAAAGAAATTAATCTTACTGATACTATAATATAAGAATTGTAATTTGAAGATTAATCTTCTTTTATAGTTGAGGGTGTTTTGATTTGCTGCAGACAATCAAATTTTAGTTGGCACAGTTAATACGTTACCCCATAAAATATGAGAGAGTAATTTAAATCTATAATAATCATTGACAAACTTTGTTGCCGTCTTTATGGCTGGTTTTATATATTTGGCATAATTGAGTACCAACTGGATTTGTTATAGACAGATGTTATCACCGCTCTGGTTTTATATTTTTGCATAATTAGTTCCTGAAATAAGTTAACTGGGTAACAATGATAATTCATATATTATAAAAAAAAAGTAAGATTTCTTTAGATTTGAAATATTAAGAGTGGATCCCCTAAATCCAGCACTTTAATTTATTGTTGCATTTAAATTTAAAAATATATCATCACTTCAAACAAGTTATCATTTTTATGTTTACTCAAATTATTATTTTATTTTACTAAATCTATTCCTTGTGGATCGACCTTAGACTTATCGGGTTATTTTATTATTTCGACACTCTTATACTTGGGAGTAAAGAACCACTTTATGAGTGTGTAAAGTTTTTGGCGCCGTTGTCGAGGAATATAATTTCGTAGATAGAATAATAATTTAACATCCTTGTAATTTTTTTATTTTTTATTTTGTATTTTTTTTATTTTCTTCTTCATATTAGTTTTATTTTCTTTTTTCATTTATTTTTATTTTTTCACTTGTTTATTAAATTTTTCTTTTTCTAAGTATTGAATTTATAAATTTTAGTATATAGTTTATATTTAGATTGTATGGAATATTGGTCTCAATCATCTAGCAGAAGATTAAATAAAGAGTTTCCATTACCTTCATCATCAGTCAAAATGGCCGAGAATCGAAATGGAAATCCATCTGGCCGAGATGAAAATCTAGTTGATCAGGTAGAACGTGAGTCTCAACATGGTAATTATAATCATCATAGAACACTCAGAGAATTCATGAATCCCACCAGGACATGATCACCATCATGCATTGCTTTCGCCCCAGATGCATCACGTTTCAATTTCAAACCAGGTATGATCCAACTTTTACCTACATTCCACGGTCTTGAATTAGAAAATTCTAATCAACACTTGAGAGAATTTGAAGATGTATGTAATACTTGCACTGATAAAAATTGCAGCACGAATATAATTCGACTTAAATTTTTTCCCTTTTTTTTAAAGGATAAAGCAAAAATTTGGATGCAGAACCTTAGGTCATGATCCAGTAGAACATGGGATGATTTGCAAGAGTAATTTCTGAAAAATTCTTTCCCTCTCACATGACAAACTCTTTTAAGAGAAGAATAATAACTTTCACACAAGAGTCAGGGGAAATACTTTATCAATGTTGTTACCGTCTTTATGGCTGGTTTTATATATATGGCATAATTGAGTACCTAACCGGACTTGTTATAGACAGATATTATCACCGCCTTTATGACTGGCTTTATATGTTTAGGCATAATTAATTCCTGAAATAAATTAACTGGGTAATAATGATAATTCATATATGGTAAAAATATAAGATTTCTTTAGATTTGAAATATTAAGAGTGGATCCCCTAAACCCAACACTTTAATTTATTGTTACATTTCAATTTAAAAATATATCATCACTTCAAATAATTTATCATTTTTATGTTTACTCAAATTGTTATTTTATTTTACTAAATCTATTAATTGTGGATCGATCCCGGACTTATCAGGTTATTTTATTATTTCGATACTCTTATACTTGGGAGTAAAGAACCAATTTATGAGTGTGTCAGTAGGAGCATAGCAGAGGGAAGGCTACAAGACCTCACTGACGTTTGTGAACTCGGGGTCTACCTAGCATGAGGGAAAATTCCCCAATGGTGTTGGTCGCCCCCTAATCTGTTACTCAGTTCGTCGGGACGTCTGGAATGTAAGGTTAAGAATTGTTATTTTGGGTAACATGGGGAATGTAACATCCCTGATCTGGGAGATGTTACCGGCATGAGATAACAGTATAAACCCCATAAGCCTCTGAATACTCGACTATATCTCCAACTGTCTAAATGCAAGATCATGCTCAGGGGCCATCGCCCAACTCAATAATAAAAATGCTTTTAATTCTTAAACTGAATATTTCAAATATTCTCTTTCTTACAAGACATTTTTCAGACACTCATAACAACTTTTACAACACTAATGTATACATGCAACTTTTACTTTGACACTGACTCGGCCCTCATGTTATGAGACTCAATGCTGGTGGACATTATCTCTAGTGACTGCATTAGTATCCATCCTCCCAAGCTCGTCCTCCAGGATTTTCTACAAAATACAAAGACTGGGGTGGGGGTTAATGAAAAACTGTTATAAAAACATTTGGTTTTAAAACCGAAATCTCATAAAATAGCTTTATAAGGAAACTGGTTTGTTGCTTTAAAATTCTGAATTTCTTATAAAACCACTGGATCTGGAAATTTTATTTCTAAATCTCTTTCTGAAAACTGTAACTGAAATCTGAAAACTTTTTCTGAAAACTGTATCTCTGTCTGAAAAATAACTGGACGTATGAGGGCGTTACGTATCGCCATCCCCTCATACGCCTAACTGGAGCCAGCAATGCAAATCCATGACTTTGGGGCATTATGTATCACCGTCCCCCAAAGCATGCCACTATTGTCTCTGTAACTGGTGGTCTTGGGGCGTTACGTATCGTCGTCCCCCAAGCCATAAACTGGAGCTGGGGGTGCGGATCTATGCTACCACCCAAGCTCAAAACTGGGGTCTAGGGGCGTTACGTATCGCCGTCCCCCTAGCCTGGCTCGAGGATCTGAGAGCGTCCCTTCAGTCCTCCACATGTGCACATGTCACTATATCCGTCAATTCCAAACTGTATCAAGTTGCATACTGGGGTGAGTTTTTCCCTCATGCCCCGAAAAACATAAAAATCATTCTGAAAATAACTCTTTCTAAAACATTTCTCAAAACATGCTAATTCATAAATAATATAATAAACAAACTTGGCTAATGCCCTATTTGTAGAAAAAGTAAGTATGATCTAAAGTGCGAAATGAAAAACAAGTAAAAGAGAGAGTGTCCACTCACAATGCTATGGAAAATCTGGTACGATACATGGCGTGGGAGACCTTCGAGTACTTGATGTCGCTCTATAATCAAAACAACAGTTAGTTTCTTCTCTTATGTCTCAGAATATGTTTTTCATATGACTTGAAAGAATATACAATGCATGGACATCTGATCTACTTGAGTATGTGAGTTTTCTATGGTATCTAATAGTTTTACGGGCTTAGATATGGAGTTACGCAAGTGCAGTTGCGAAAACTAAATTTATTCTAACTGCCAGAAATTTACTATTTGTAGTCCGATTTTGAAAATTCGTTATAATTAATTGGGAATGAATCTAAAGCTAGAATTTTAATAGAATAATTCTTAATGTATGTAGTTTATGATGGTTTTTACGGATCTCAATTCCGACGTCATAAACTCAAGTTATAAACTGAAGCTCAGGGGTTGTCCAAACTGAAATCTGGACGTAGGGGCAGCAGGTTGCCTAACTTTAAAAAATTGGCCCGGTCACGTCTTAAGTCCAAAAATTCTAAATTTTGGATATGTTACTACCTTATATGTCTAGTTTTACGGGCTTAGATATGGAGTTACGCAAGTGCAGTTGCGAAAACTAAATTTATTATAACTGCCAGAAATTTACTATTTGTAGTCCGATTTTGAAAATTCATTATAATTAATTGGGAGTGAATCTAAAGCTAGAATTTTAATAAATGGTCCTTAATGTATGTAGTTTATTATGGTTTTTACGGATCTCAATTCCGACGTCATAAACTCAAGTTATAAACTGAAGCTCAGGGGTTATCCAAACTGAAAACTGGACGTAGGGGCAGCAGGTTGCCTAACTTTAACAATTCGGTCCGGTCACGTCTTAAGTCCAAAAATTCTAAATTTTGGATATGTTACTACCTTATATGTCTAGTTTATCTAAAATTTTACGGATCTTGATTTCGATTTCTAGAACACAAATTATAAAATTTTCTTTACACCTTGTTCTGTTACCACAGAATCAGTAATTCACTGCAGTGTGGCCAAGTTTGAAAATTCGGTACGACTCCCTCTTAAGTCTAAAAATTCTGAATTTTGAATATGCTATTCCCCTATGTTTCTAGTTTACTCATAATTTCATGGCTTGTTAAACGGATACCTAAAACTCATGTTACAACCTAAATACCACACTCACTGTCCAAGTTCTCATTCACTACCCTATTCGGCAAATTTACTTCAACAATCACCATTATACTTTTCAGCACATTAAATAAATATTTTCATACACAATATATAATTAATTTCTTAATCTTATTAAAGTTCTCATTCCCTCGAACACTTGGTGTGCACCAAGAATATTTATTACATTTGCCACAACCCCTACTTGTTCTTCCTTGTTTGACACTTCCAATTCACTTCCACATGCTTCATGCCTTTATCAAATAATCAAACCTCTACAACATCCATAGAAATCTTTCTATTGCATAAACTATTCCATAATATTCATCATCATTACCAAATCAATGAACTCACTATAATCTTCAAAACTTAAAATCCCAATAATAACAATTTGGGTCAAGTTACCTTACCTCATCCTTTTTGATTTTCTTCACTCCCTAAGCCTCCAAGGATTGCCAAGATCAAGCTTTGTTTCATCTTCATTCTTTCCTTCTTTCTTCTTCTTCTTCTTCTTCTCTCATCTTCTTCTCTCATTTCGTTTTTTTCATTTTTTTTCTTTCTAATTTTGTGCTTCTCAAATGGGTATTAGTGAATAATAAGCTTTTATATAGTGGGGGGTGTATGATATTTTGCAAAGTTGGAGAAGAGTGTAGAAGATTGGAGAAAATTTGAAATCTTTACATTTTGATCCGAAATTACTATTCATCAGAATTTTGACTTGTGTTTTTGACCCCGTTCTGGTCCGAATTTGGAAAAATATTTAACGCGAAAGTTGTAGGTCTCGATCTAAGATTTTTAACGATATAAAAAACATAAAAATCATTCTGAAAATAACTCTTTCTAAAATATTTCTCAAAACATGCTAATTCATAAATAATATAATAAACAAACTTGGCTAATGCCCTATTTGTAGAAAAAGTAAGTCTGATCTGAAGTGCGAAATGAAAAAAAACAAGTAAAAGAGAGAGTTTCCACTCACAGTGCTATGGCAAATCTGGTACGGTACATGGCGTGTGAGACCTTCGAGTACTTGATGTCGCTTTATAATCAAAACAACAGTTAGTTTCTTCTCTTATGTATCATAATATGTTTTTCATATGACTTGAAAGAATATACAATGCATGGACATCTGATCTACTTGAGTATGTGAGTTATCTATGGTATCTAATAGTTTTACGGGCTTAGTTATGGAGTTACGCAAGTGCATTTGCAAAAACTAAATTTATTATAACTGCCAGAAATTTACTATTTGTAGTCCGATTTTGAAAATTCGTTATAATTAATTGGGAATGAATCTAAAGCTATAATTTTAATAGAATGGTTCTTAATGTATGTAGTTTATGATGGTTTTTACGGATCTCAATTCTGACGTCATAAACTCAAGTTATAAACTGAAGCTCAGGGGTTGTCCAAACTGAAAACTGGACGTAGGGGCAGCAGGTTGCCTAACTTTAACAATTCGGTCCGGTCACGTCTTAAGTCCAAAAATTCTAAATTTTGAATATGCTATTTCTCTATGTTTCTAGTTTACTCATAATTTCACGGCTTGTCAAACGGATACCTAAAACTCATGTTATAACCTAAATACCACAGCCTGTCTAGAAGGTATTGCAAACCAAACTCACTGCCAAAGTTCTCATTCACTACCCTATTCGGCAAATTTACTTCAACAATCACCATTATACTTTTCAGCACATTAAATAAATATTGTCATACACAATATATAATTAATTTCTTAATCTTATTAAAGTTCTCATTCCCTCGAACACTTGGTGTGCACCAAGAATATTTATTACATTTGCCACAACCCCTACTTGTTCTTCCTTGTTTGACACTTCCAATTCACTTCCACATGCTTCATGCCTTTATCAAATAATCAAACCTCTACAACTCCATAGAAATCTTTCTATTGCATAAACCATTCCATAATATTCATCATCATTACCAAATCAATGAACTCAATATAATCTTCAAAACTTAAAATCCCAAAAACAACAATTTGGGTCAAGTTACCTTACCGCATCCTTTTTAATTTTCTTCACTCTCTAAGCCTCCAAGGATTGCCAAGATCAAGCTTTGTTTCATCTTCATTCTTTCCTTCTTTCTTCTTCTTCTTCCGTATGATATTTTGCAAAGTTAGAGAAGAGTGTAGAAGATTGGAGAAAATTTGAAATCTTTACATTTTGATCCGAAATTACTATTCATCAGAATTTTGACTTGCGTTTTTGACCCCGTTCTGGTCTGAATTTGGAAAAATATTTAACGCGAAAGTTGTAGGTCTCGATCTAAGCTTTTTAATGATATAAAATACATAAAAATCAGAGATTATATAAAAAAGTTATGCCCCAAATACTATGGGCTGCGCAAATGATATACAGTACAGTCTCGTCCCGGGACCTTGAGAAATTTACCGATCGTTTCCAAAATCATTCCGTGAGCGTTTTTGAGTCTAATCATATTTATTTTATGTGCCTTTCGTTTCGTACTTAATAATATCAATGTGGACACTAGTAAAACTACCAGTCGTTACAGGGAATGACGTTGCCTTCGTTTCCTTGATGTTTTTAGGTCTGTGCGGAGTGTGTGATACGTTACCCCATTACATTTGTCATTTTTATCTTGTTTTTACGTGACATGGTACAAGACACCATCACCAGTGCCGATGGTGATGGCCTGAAGTTGAAAATATTCCCTCTAGTTGATCTGCGGTAAACGCACTATACGCAAGCGCACGTCTCGCACAAATAGTATAAAAATATCGATCCCATAAGGACTTAATTCTTACAATTATTAATTATTAATGCTATTTATTTACATGTATCTAATTGGAGCAAGAAGGGATTGAATGCTGGTTGAAGATGGTTTTGAATAAAATAAATAAATAAAAAGATAAAAGAAAATACAAAAGAAAATAAATAAAAGACAAAACATCTAGGGTTGTGACTCCACACAATATTATTCTAATGATGAACTGATTCTCTTATACATGTGTAATATATTAGTTTGTTTACCTGGAACACGAAGATATGCATAAGCATTTTCCGATGGTCGAATGCAAACATCCAAAGTAACTCAATTAACTAATTCCTATGTTAACTAAGTTACCCGAAATCATTAAGCTCAAGTTCCAATTATGGCTACCCAAGCCCGACAGGTATATTCCTATCCTATAAGGAAATCCCTAAAGTGCGATCTTGTGCTATTGAATCTAATGCTGAAACATAAAATCTTTTTTCCAAGTTCATTCTATGTTTGCTACATTAATCTTATTGGTGATCAGACAACAAGAAGCATTAAGGTCAAGATTCAATAAACAAGCCTAATGTATCACATATTATATTAGAAAATCAATTATTAAACTCGTAAATATTGTGCTTCATCATTTCCCTAGATAAAAAGAAAATGCTGGGGTTAGGGGATTCATATTTAATATTTCAAACCCAGGAATCTCACTTTTTATAATATATAAACCGATAATACTTCCCAGTTAATTTATATCCAGTATTAATCATGTCAAAACACATAAAAATAGCCATA
Organism: Zanthoxylum bungeanum; assembly: GCA_019454045.1. Classification (NCBI taxonomy): domain Eukaryota; kingdom Viridiplantae; phylum Streptophyta; class Magnoliopsida; order Sapindales; family Rutaceae; genus Zanthoxylum; species Zanthoxylum bungeanum. Next base: position 88,669 of record SKCR01037791.1, read on the forward strand.
TAGGCGGTAATCCATTTTAGTCCAATCAAACCAGTCATATAGGCGGTAAAGCCTATCACCCAAAACCGACCATATAGGTGGTAATCCAATTTTATCATTAAACTGACCATATATGAGGAAACATAGTCTGCCATTAATTAATCCAGATTATTAGACCAGCCATATAGGCGGTAAAAATTTATATATTATTATATAAGTGAGATTACCTAAATTATCATATTAAAGGTTTCACCCTTTAACCCTAGCAAAATTAAATTACTAGACATAAAAGAAAATAAAAACACACAAACTAATTATTACTAAAAATAAAAATACATAATTAAAAATACAAAACTAAACAAACAATATACAATCCTCAAGTTCCTTATTACAAACCTTAAGGAAAGTTTGAAATTTACAAATGAAATTGCTTAGTATTTATAGGCAAAGAAAAGGCTTCCACCAATTTCTCCACCAAACACTCCACAAAACACTCCACCAAATACTCCACCAAATACTCCACCAAACACTCCACAAAAACACTCCACTAAATACTCCACCAAACATGCATGTTTGGTGGAAGTTTGACAACTGTAAAATATCATTTTCCATTTTTTTTAATTTTTTATAATGACTTTAGTAATTACACATAACACAATTTCATAGTTTTCATCAATTTCGGTCATGAAAACTTCAGAATTCAAAAATCTTATAAACATCAAAGTTGTAGATCTTTGAGTCTTCTTTAATCTGGAACTTGAATAATCTCAATTCGATATCGGAATAAAACATTATGGCTAAAATATGAAAATTGCGCAAAGTTATAATTTCCGAAATTGTACTCCGTTAGAACGCCATTTCAAGTTTCCAACCTCCAAAATCCAAATGTCAAGTCCAATTTTTACTCTTCTTTGTTCCATATTTCATCTTGATTGATTCTATTGAGTCACAAAACTTTATTTATCTGTAAAATAAATAAAAACATATCAAAACGTTCATAAAATCCGAAAAACTAAACAAAATATTAGGTCAAATGGGCGGTAAATAGTGATATATTTTCCGCTCATCACACCCCCAAACCTAATATTTTATTAGTCCTCAAGCAAAACAATCAAAAACAAAATGAAATAAATAATTAAATTAAGCCACTTTCTTAGGGATCACTGTTGCATTTAGCGTATGCAACAAGCCTTTAAACCCCTAGGTGTCTCTAGTGGACGAGTTATAGTCTCGTGAGGGTTTACAGCGACGATACCCACAAACGTCAAGTAAATGCAATCACGCAAACATAAAAAGTTAAAAGAAACAAAATAAACAAAATAGCAGTTAGACTAAAAAGTGAAATTCTTATCCAAGTTAGTAGTTGTTTTCTTTCTTTCTAAATTACCAAATAAGTAAATTCTCTTATATTTTTTATCATTCTCCATATACACAATTAACAAGGTATTAATCAATTCATTGTGCCCATAATATTCACAAGTGTAGTTGAAAAGAGAGTAATATTTTTATCCTAAAGTTATATTAGAGTTCACACCTTTTAGCTAATGAAAGTTTATTTATAAACAGTAACATTTTTTTTATTTTTTATTGTTATTTTTTTTCTTCTTTTTTTAATCTTTTTTTAAGCTTTATTGTTTGACGTGAACAATCACTGCTTACTTAGACAAGATGTCCGATTACTGAGTAAAAGCTTTATCATACTAGTTAAGCTCTACCGTTTGACGCCAACAGTCACTGCTTACTGAGGCAAGATGTCCGGTTACTGAGTAGAAGCTTATTTATTATCTAACTAACTCAAGCCATACCGTTTGACACGAACAGTCACTGCTGGTCAGGCAAGACGCCCAGTTACTAAGTAAAAGCTTGGTCAGTTTTTATTCATTTTTTTATAAACACATATTTTACTGCCTTTGGGTGCTGGCTCCAATAAACTAGAGAACTGAATATTACAAAATTTTCACTTACACTTATGTTCATATGTTACCATGTATATTGATAATACCTGTCAAATGAGCATATGAATGTCAAATTTAATCAATATTACGGAGAATTCACAAATTTAAATAATTCAAAAGGAAATAAACAAAAAAATAAATTGTTGCGAATGAGCCTGAGATACCTCTCAGGAACAGAAGCTCCTTACTCCGCTATCTCATAACAACAATTCCATTTGGTTAGTTTTTTTAAAAAAAAAATTACAGAAAATAACAATAAAGTAAAAATAACAATAAAGCAAAAACAACACAACAAAAACAAACAAACTAGTCAACTATCCACTCCCTCAAACCTAATTGAGACATTGTCCCCAATGTCTTAAAAAAAAAAAATAGTTTAGAAGACAACACCTGGTTAGTGCATAATTTATGACTAAAAATTACAGATTAAGATCTATGTCCAGTCTATATTTCTTGCCACGATTTTTTATGACCAGTTCAACTTGGAAAGAATGGGATCGATTTTTGGTTCATAGGCTAAGAGTCGGTCAATTAATTCATTAGCCTTTCTTGCTGTTAGAAATAAATCTTTCATCAGTTTCGATATGAACCCATGTTTGTTGGTATCTGCAAGAAATACAAAAAGAAAATCGAAAAATCCATCCACGTTAAGTAATCCAACGAGTTTCTGAAGGATGTTCAAGTTCGCCCATGATGCAACTGTGAATATTTCTTCCAACGTGCCTCACCTGTCTGGTAAAGAAATGAAAACGTCAGCATGATTGATCATTTCAATAAGTTGTTCAGACATGCCTGAGACTAGGGGTGTTCGCGGTGCTGTTCGGGGCGGTTTTTTCATTTTTTACTTCAAACCGCGCGGGTTGACGGTTTGGGAAATTAGAAAACGAAACCGAAAATTTTATAAGGAAAACCGCGGTGGTTCGAGTTGGCGGTTTAGCGGTTTGGGTCGGCGGTTTGGATTATAAATTTTTTAAGAAAATTTTGTGTGTTTTCACATTATAATTGAAGAAAAAATTACATAATTTTCATTTATTTATTACATATTGTTATATGATCGTTAAATATATTAATTTTCATAGTTAAAGAAGAAGAAAAATATAAAATAATATTTAATTTGAACACGGGTTGGCGGTTTAGGCCGTTCGGGTCGCGGTTCGAGTCAAAATTTGCGGTTTGGGCGGTTCACGGTTTGACATGGGTCAAAACCGCACACCGTCCCGAAATTTGCGGTTCGATTCGGTGCGGTTCAAAATCATTTTTAATATTTTTTCAAACCGCGCGGTTCGGTTCGGTGCGGTTCGCGGGTTGACCTGAAATGTTGTTCACCCCTACCTAAGACAATGCATTCCTCTCCATTTGAGTTTCCGACGAGGTTTGCAACTGCTAATAGTTTTGGAATGATCTTCAAAACATTGTTACCACTTTCTTGCACGGTAGTTCTAAACTTTCCACTTGTGGTGTTGATCTGAAGCGAGAAGCTCCATCAAGATAGTTGATACATTCCAGAATCTCATCATCTAGTTCCTTGTCAGTCATGTTAGTGATGCAAGCTTCAAGTTTGTCAGTGGAAAGTTGCATTGCATCAGTATTCTGGATGATACTATCGATTACGTCAATTCTGAAACATTCCTCCACATTTTCATCATTCGGGAATTTCATGGATTTGAAAACAAAGAATGTTACTTATTGGTCATGTACCATCATGGTTAGTTCTCTTTTTTTACATCAATAACGGTTCGACCTGTAGCCAAAAATGGTCTCCCGAGGATGATGGGTACATCTTTGTCTTCCTCCATGTCAAGGACAATAAAATCTGCTGGGAAAATGAATTTGTCGACTTTAACCAGCACATCCTCCACAACTCCTCTCATAAATATGAGTAATCGATCAGCAAGTTGCAGAGTGACTGAGGTGGGCTTTGCTTCTCCAATCTGTAGTAACCTATAAATAAACAAAAGCATCAAGTTAATACTCGCACCTAAATCACACAAAGCCTTACCGAAGTAATGTTCTCTTATGGTGAAAAAAATGGTGAAACTACCAGGATCTTTCAACTTTGGAGGACACTTCATATGAATGATGGCACTTTATTCTTTTGTCAATACTATTGTCTCGTAATCTCACAATCTTCACTTTCGTGCCAGAATATCTTTCATGAATTTGACATAGCTGGGCATTTGTTCCAACACTTCTGCGAATGGAATGTTGATATGCAGCTTTTTGAAGATCTCTAGGAATCGACCAAAATGCTTATCCAGTTTATGTTTTTGGAGATGTTGTGGAAAATGTGGAGGTGGAGTGAATTTTTCTCGATCATTTTCTTTTGCTTCTTTTTCCTCCATCTGTGGATCTGTTTCGCTGTTTTCTTTTGGAACTTCCTCAGTAGATGCATTGACTCCAACATCTTTTTTGATTCTAGTGCCGATTTTCAAAGTAATGGCTTGATATTGCCCTTTCCCTCTATTCCTTGGATTTGGTTCTATGTTGCTAGGAAGGGTACCTTATGGTCTGTAACTCTGAGCATTGGCCAGTTGTCCCATTTGATTCTCCAGTGTTTTCAAAGATGCTGCTTGGCTATGAATTAATGCTACTTGGGATTGAAACATAGCATCATATTTGGCTTATTGCTTTTTGAACATCTCTACAAGAAAATCTTCTATTTCTAGCTTCTTTTCATATTCCTGGCTTTTGTTCTGTTGTTGGAATCCGGGTGGTGGATTGTTCATTTGCCCTGAATTATTGCTCCATGCGAAATTAGGATGATTCCTCCAACCTGGGTTGTAGGTATTGGAATATAGATTGTTTCTCTGTCTGTTGAAATTGTTGACATAATTTGCAGTATCATCATGTTGGTTGTAAGATTCTTCCTCTGGCGCTCCTCCATATGGTGAACTTGTGGATCTAGCATTAACCTTCATATTAAGAGTTTCTAGACTTTTGCAAATCTGATCCAGCTTGGCACTCATAGCTGTGTCGACTCTTATTTCGTGGATTCCTACTATTAGTTGAATCATGCTCATTTATGTTGGCCACAAAGAATTATTGTTGGTCATTTCTTCAATTAAGTCTCAGGCCCGATCGTCTCCTTTTGCCAATAAAGCTCCTCCAGCAGCAGCATCTATTATGGTTCTCATTAATCCGTAAAGTCCATTGTAGAAGGTTTTGACTTGTAGCCACTTTGCAATCTCATGGTAAGGACATTTTCGGAGTAACTCCGTGTATCTTTCCCAAGCTTCGCAGAGGGATTCTGAGTCATGTTGCACAAAGGATGTAATGTCATTCCTCAGCTTTGTTGTTCTGGCTGGGGGAAAATAATTTGCAAGGAATTTGGTGGTAAGAGTGTTCCAAGTTGTGATGGATCCTGCTGGTAGTGAATGTAGCTAAGCATTAGCTCTGTATTTCAAAGAATATGGGAACACACGTAGTCTCATTGCTTCTTCTGCCGCTCAGTTGTAATTGAATGTGCCGCAAACTTCTAGGAAGTTGCTGATGTGGGCATTATGATCTTTAGTTGCACTCCCCCCAAACTGAACTGATTGATGTATCATCTGAATGTATTTTTTGATATCACATGTATTTGCTAGTAAGAGAGGAAGTACAGTGCATGATATGAAGTCATCAACCACCGGAATAGTTATGTCTCGAATGTAAATTGACGGTGCAACCTCCAAAGATTCAGGTTCTTGATTTTTCATGTTGATCAGTGCTTCTTGGCCTTTTCGTCTTTCCCTTCTCAACTGTCTGATAGTTCTTTCAATTTATGGGTCAAGCGGGCGGATTTCAATGTAGTGTCTGAGAACTTGAAACACAAGAAAACAAAATAATAAGTAAAAAATAAATTAGACACAAGTAAAGTATCTAACCCCAAAATTAATAGTGAAAGATAAATAAGTCACTGGCAACAGCGCCAAAAAATTGACTGGTGGTAAACACACACGTAACGCAAGCTCACGTATCCCTCAAGTAGTATAAAATGTATCGATCCCATGATGACTCAATACCTAAGCTATTAATTTATGAAGATAAATGTCTATGAGTATCTAATTGATTGATTGTTAGTTGGATGGTGATTTTTACTAAAAAAACAAGTAATTAAAACAGTGCGAAAGTAATTTAAAAGAAAAATCAATATTATAAAGCTATCTATGGTTGTGAATCCGTCCAATATCTTTTAAAGATGAAGCGATTATCTCATGTTTGTGCAATATAAAGGTTTATTAACCTGGAACACAAAATTATGTAAAAGCCTATGTCGATGGTAAGATGCAAATATCCAAAGTAACCCAATTAATCATATGTCTATGTAAACCAAATTACCTGAATTCATTAAGATTAAGTTTCAATTGTGGCTACCCCCGCCCAATAGGTATATCTCTATCCTGGAAAGAAATATACCTAATGGACATCTACCCCAAGGTGAGATCGTGAGCTATTGAGTCTAAGGCTGAAACCTAAAATCTCTTCGTCAAGTTCATTTTAAGTTTACCAAATTAATCTTATTAGTGGCCAGTTAATAAGAAGCATTAAGATAAAGACCCAATAAATAAACCAATATATTACCAAACATAAAATAACCAAACTTTAAACCGGTGATATTGGAATTCATCACAACCCTAGATACAGTATTTAGTTACAACACATATATAGGATTATTAAAAACTTAAATAAAGAAAATCACATAAAATAAACTTGAAAATTAAAAAAAAAAGTAAAAAAAAATAATAATAAAATAAAATATTGGGGGTTAGATGATCCACTTTTATTACTTCTTATTTAGAAATCTCTCTTATTATAATATATAAATTTGCATAACATTACCAACCGACCATATAGGCGGTATCCTGATTAAGTCAGATTTTTAATTAATTCCAACCGACCAAAAAGGCGGTATCCAATTAAGTCATGTTAAAATCAATTTAATTAAGTCCAACTGACCATAAAGGCAGTATCCCATTAAGTCAGGTTTTAAGATAATTTATCTATTATAATTTAATGGAGATTAATCTAAATTATAATAATAAAAGTTTTACCTTTCACCCCAGCATATGGAAGTTACCTATTCATACTTTAAAGTAAAATAAAGAAAGATCTATTGCTTAAAATAAAAATTAAATACAAAAAAGCTGTAAATAAACAAATAAGATACTATCTTCTTAGTATTCTCAAGGAAATCCCCAGAAGAAAGTATGAAAATTTCAAATGAATTCGGCCTAAATTTACAGGTAAATTTTTGGTCTGCACGTCGCAACGCGTGAAAACTTGCACATCGCAACGCTGACGTCATGCTGATGCAAGGAATGATGTGTGTCGGCAGAGTGAATTATTATGATGACATCATGATGATGTAATGATGATGCAGGTGCTGACGTGGTGATGATGAGTGTCGGCAGTATAGTAATCACAGCGCGTCGTGACGCAGAGATTCCAATTTTGCCTTTTTTATTCGTTTTTCACTTTTTTGGCCCTAATTTGATTCTAGTGAGTCCTGAAATCTTATTTATCTACAAAATAACACAAAACACATCAAAATATGCATAAAACTCGAGAAACTATAATAAATATTAAGTAAAATGGGCGGTAAATATTGATATATTTTCGCTTATCAACCACCAAGCTACGCCTCTTAGAGACACACGTTACCTATAAAATATTAAAGGAAAATTTACAAAATTGATCCATTAACTTTTTTCATTATCAAAATAAACCCAACTTTAAAAAAATATTTTTATTGACCAAAGAAAAAAATTTGAACAAAATTTCCCTCAATATTAATCCAAAGGCTTTAATGGGCGCAAAATATATTAGAATTGAGCGAGCACAGCTGAGCCGTGTGTTGTGAGAAAAGAAAATACATTATATTTGATTAAATGAATGTTTAGAGAAAAATTAGTTTTAAAATATTTAATAATTTGTGCATATATGATATGTGGTATAAATTACAAGAAATTTAGGATGCTTTTTTTTAAATGAAATTAAAATTAAATAACACTAAATAAAAAAATTAACATATAATAAAAAAATTAAGTGAAACTAATATTAAATAAAACTAGATTAAAAAATTACATATAATAAAAAAATTAAATAAATTAAAAAAAAAAAGTTCTGGGCGCCCACTCAAAGGCAGCAATTGCTTGGATGAGCGCCCACTAAAGGCCTTCAGTGCCCGTTGAAACCTCTAGGCGTCCATCCGAGTGTCCATTAAAGCCCTGGATTAATTTGAGGGTAATTTTATTTGAAATTTTTTTCCTTAGTCAATAAAAATATTTTTTCAAAGTTCGGTTAATTTTGATAATGTGAAAAGTTAATTGGTCAATTTTGTAAATTTCTCAATATTAAATTAAGAGATAATCTAATTATATGACTGAGTAGAGTTTCCCTGACATATTCGCAAAGATTGTGGTCAATAGATGGCACATGATCCCTCTGATTGGTATGATAATCAATAAGGTTATGGTCAAGCTTAAAAGCTTAGCCAAATTGTATGATACTGATAGGTGAAATCACACACGTAACGTAAGCGCACGTATCGCTCAAGTAGTATATAAATATCGATCCCACGAGGACTTAATTTCTACTATTGTTATTAATTATTGATGCTAAATATTTACGTGTATCGAATTAAAGAGAGAAGAAAATGATTGCATGATTGGTTGATTGAATGTAGATTTTCTAAATAAATAGATAAATACACAAAAGAATATACTAAGGAAAATAAATAAAAGACATAAATATTTAGGGTTGTGATTCCACACAATATTATTCTAAAGATGAATTGATTTTCTTATATATGTGTAATAAAACAGTTTGTTAACCTAGAACACGAAAATATGCAAAAGCCTATGTCGATGGTCAGATGCAAACACCCAAATATCTCAATTAATCATATGTCTATGTTAACCAAGTGATAAGTGCACGAAAGTATACTTAGAACACTGCTAACTCAGCTTTATTATCATATGTTTTAATCTTAATTAGAGTCATTTTGTGCTTTGTTAATAGGAAGCATGGATCAAGGAGAATAGAGCAATTGAACATGTTTCAGAGCCTAACAGACGTATCGGATGCACGTGGGAGCATTAGCCGAGCACTGAAATTAAAAAGGCTATGACTTTTGATTTAGAAAGATTTACGAGACCCATAATATATCGATTTACATGCACTCGAGGATATCTAGTCAATTGTAGCATCCTGCCGTGCGTCGCGGCACGAAACCGTGATTCCATGATGCTGTTTATGCATTTTTTTTAATGTAATTTAGTGTTCCAGGACTTTTCTATATAAATCCAACTTCGTCCTAAACCCTAAAAGAGGAGAAAATCAGAGAGAAACAGAGGAGAAACACATAAAAGAGCCAAAAACACAATTCATTGAGAGGAAGAATGAAGAACTTCAAGGAAATCATGACGTCTCTCCAATCTATTCAGGCTGCATCTATTTCTTCCATGGAGAACTAATCTCTTACGCAAAGCTAAGGATGAACTCTTGTATTTTAATTTCTACATTTATGTTGTTGATTTCTTAAGAACCTTTTAACGTTTAATATAATTGATGGTTGTTATTTTCTATTATCTTTCGATTCTTGAATCCAGAAATTATGTTTTGTCAAACTCTCATATAGATCCAGTCATGCTTCTTCTATGAGTGATTTGCGAACTTAGTTGTGACTGGTAAAAGTCATTTTATGTGTTGGTCTTCTGATGCAGTATTGCCTGAGGGTATATTGTCGACGTTAGATAACTCGTAACGATGACTTTTGTGTGATGTTAACATAGAGAAAATAACCATTGATTAACTTAGAATTTAATAAGAGTAGAATTGACTATTTTCTGATTGTTGGTTTGAGATGTGAAAATTTCAATTGAGTAATAACATGAATCAATAACTGAATATATGAGTTTGATACAAGAGGGATTCTCGATACTTTGCCATATTTCTCTACTGATAAAATCCTGCAAACTTTTCTATAGCTTTTACTTTAATTATCAATTCATTCATTTTCTTTATTTAAGTTACTGTTAACGTTTTTATTTGAGTAAATTAGTTTCTGTAACCATCTCTCTGAAGAATCGACACCCCAGCAATACTGCAATAATCGCAAGTTATTTTTGGGCGTAATCAAAATTTGGCGCCGTTGCCGGGGAGACGGTTTACAACTTAAATGAGCAGGTTTGCTTAGTCAACAACGAAGCGGTAACTTTGTTCCATTTTTTTTAATTCGCATTTTATATTATTTCATTTTATTTTATTTTATTCATTTATTATTTGCTTTTTTTTTTAGTTTTTGTTTAGTAGACTTTAATTTTTAGTTTCATTTATTTTATTTTATTTTTATTAGTTGTATTGGAGAGCATGTCTAGATTTAGGGATCAATTTGGCAGATTTGCTAGAATAGAACAAGAAGATTCAGAGTCAGATCTAGATAATATATTTGAAAACCTTTTTGCTACACCATCTAGATCTAGCAGACATACCATGAGTGAGTATGAGAGACCGCCTAAGAGGACTCTTGAAGAGTACCTTCACCCCACTCGTACAGCTACACCATTGTGCGTAATGTTTCCCCCTAATGCACCACATATAGACTTTAGGCCTGGAATGATACAATATCTTCCAACTTTTCACGGGTTAGAGAGCAAGAATCTTTACGTGCACATTAGGGAGTTTGAAGAAGTTGTAGCTACTTTCCATGACCGATTTGGGACTACCGACATAATTAGACTTAAGTTCTTCCCCTTTGCCCTTAAGGATAGAGCTAAGAACTGGTTGTATTCTCTAAGACCTAGGTCAATAGGATCATAGAGCGAGATGACCCATGTATTTTTCGACAAATACTTCTCACACCATAAGACGAATGCCCTGAGAAGAAAAATCTACATCTTCTCCCAGAGAGACAGTGAGACCATTTATCAAACGTGGGAGAGGTATAAGGAGTTGTTAGCTAGTTGCCATCACCATGGATATGAGAGTTGGCGTTTAGTAACTTATTTCTATGATGGACTGACCCCTAGGGAGCGCCAATTCGTTGAGAAAATATGCAACAGTGAGTTCATCCGAAAGGACCCTGATAAGGCATTCGAGTATTTAGATGACCTAGCTAAGAAATCTCATACTTGGACTGGACTCAATGCCTTAGATAACACTGATATGACACACATTTCTTCTAGCAAGAGCGTACATCACTTTAGGGAAGATGATAGTCTTAAGGCACAAGTTGAGCTATTAACTAGACAGATAGGAGCCTTACAAGCCAGAGATAGCAAAACCATGCATTCAGTAGCCCAGCTAGAATCCCAAGAGTGTCCGGTATATGGTGAGATGAGAGGGACATATGAGAAACAATGCCATGCATTAGAGACGTACCAAAAACCTTACACACCTTACTCGGATACCTATAATCCTAAATAGAGGAACCATCCCAACCTTAGTTGGCAGCAAGAGTCTCATCAGCCGAGTCAAACACCACCTAGAGGTTATAGTGCCCCCAGTATCACACATCTGCAGTTCCTAGGAATTCCCTATAGGATAGTGTGCATGCATTTTTGGAGGCCCAGAAGGAAATTGTGGAAGCCCATAATAAAAACAATCAAATGATTGAGTCATTAATAGCTTGGGTAGCTGAAGACCATAAGGAAATTAGGAGTCAAATCTCTAAATTGACTAATGTCTTGAGTGTGCAAGAACAAGGAAAATTCCCATCTCAGACTCAACCAAACCCACAAGGCCAACACATGGAACAGACTGATCACGAAGCAGCCAATGTAAAGGGTGTTAATGTTATATTCACTAGGAGTGGTAAGGAGGTAGGCTTGCAGGACACGTCCAACACCATAGATGACCCCAAAGATAGTGGTGTAGGTACCCCTCAGGAAGAACCAGTGCCACATTTCCAACCAAGAGTACCTTTCCCACAAGCACTTAGGCCCACAGTAAGAGTTCCAGATCCAAATTTTGAAAAAAAGTCACAAGGCGAGGATGAGTGTCATTACTTATACATGCTAGAAATAGTCCTGCCAGAAATAGCTTCTCTACAACCTGAATCAAATCCTCTTGAACTGAAACTTGTCCCAAAGAACCGAAAAAAAAGAGGAAAATGAGAGTTCGTGCTGAATTAAGTATGATACCCGGGAGATTAAAAAGGAGGTTGAGCCAACTTTTCCTTATGAGCAGCCTAAAATTTCTACAATCCCCAGACCCTGGAGGATCAATGGATACACTACCACAGCTAGACAGAAATTCCCTCTCATGCCTTCATCAGTATGGTAGATGGAAGCCACCATGAACAACTTAAGTGGTTATGTCTGGCTGAAGACGTTAAACTTAGCGCTAGAGGGGAGGCAACCCTTGCATCTGCATTTTATTTATTTTATTTTATTTACTTTAGTTTTATTTTATTGTGTGCTAATTGCGTGTTTTATTTTTATTGTTTGTATGAGTGTTTATGCAGGAGTTAGCACAACCTACACAGCCACACAGCCAAAGTCTCACCAGTAGGAACCTGATCAACTCTGTGCATGGTAGTGTTGTTCATTAATCATTTTTCTTTATATTTATCTTACATTGAGGACAATGCAAGTTTTAAGTGTGGGGGTGTATGCATGCGCAAAATACCTATTATTGTTATTAAAAAAATTTATTAATTTGTTTTGTTTGTTTTTAGTCCTTAATAGTTAAGCATAAGTTCAATGATGATATTGTTTGTTTTAGAATGAAATCTTAGAAACGATAAGTCCTTTAATGAACTTTTATCTGATGCTTTGAGTATTTTATCTATGTTAGACTCGTAAGCACTTAATTATAGGTTCTTAACAGTGAAAGCCTGAGTAGTTAGCAATGTGACTAGTTGAAGAAATTGCATGTCGATGAATGACCGTTTTCTTAGATGTCTATCCTGATTTGCTTGTGTTATGATGTGTGGTATGATTAAAAATAAAATAAAAAGTCTCTAAAGAAAGAAAATAAACCACCTATAATCGATAAGCGTGAAACTACCAATGGGCGAGTATTAGGACCACCATGAGGAGAAATGCTACCTTAAAGGGTAGGTGTGTTGAGAAAAGGAAAAAAAAAGAAGAAAATAAAAAATTCAAAAAAAAAAAGCAAAAAAAAAAGAGACAAAAATGAAAAAGAAAAATCATACCATATTGAGCACAGAAAAGCAATTACAGAGTTTAATTGAGATATCTAGGTTGGTTTGACCCATCGATCCCAATTTTTAAACGAAATCATTGAGTTGGCTTACCTAGGAATCAAGTGTGAATAAACCTTTACACACACACTGTGAGTCTGGCTTAGATGATTTATTCAAGGTCTTGGATTTGAGTTACGTTGAGTACTTTGAAGGTTCTCTCGTTTCATTACTAGGCATTCTTTGAGGACAAAATTATGTGAAACTATTGGGACTATTTAATTTTTGTTTTTGCATTATTATGTGTTTTTAAATGACGTTTGTGGGTGTCATCGATGTAAGCCCTCACGAGACTATAACTCATCCACTAGGGACACCTATGGGTTTAAAGGCTTGTTGCATACGTTGAATGCAATCATGATCCCTACGAATAAAATAAATAAAATAACAGGACTCTCTGGAATCAAATCATGGCCAAAACATCGAAAAACGGATAAAATGGCAAAAATGTAAATTTCCTGCTAAAATATGCCGTCTGCTAAAATACGTCGTCTGCTAGCATACGCCACTAACGTATGCCAGACACGTGTCAAAATCATAGAAACTTGCTATCATGCACACTTGCTAACATGCGCCTGTCACGTGTCAACATCACAATAATTTTGCTAACATGCACCAGACACGTGTCATCATCCCATACTACCGACAATCCACGTCTTTACTAACGTCAGCGTCGTAACGCGTAAGGGATTATGCGTCGTGACGCCAAGCCAATTATTTTGCCCACAGACACATATCAAGATCTCGTCGAATCAACGGCGCATCGCTACGCGCATGAGGTTTGCGTCGCGACGCGCGAGGCAGAATTTTGCCTATAAATTGAAGTTGAAATCAGAAGGAAAATTCATACCTTCTTTTGGGATTTCCTTAAGAATACTAAGAAGATTGTATCTTGTTTGTTTATTTACAACTTTCTGTATTTAATTATTTATTTTACGCAATAGTACTTTCTTTATTATACTTTTCAGTCTTTATTTTTAATATTCAATATGAAGAGGTAAATCCCCTCTGCTAGGGTGAAAGGTTAAGCATTTTTTTACTATTATTTAGATTAATATCCCTTAATTATAATATATAAACTATTTAAAACCTGACTTAATGAGATACAGCATTTATGGTCGGTTGGACTTAATTAAATTGATTTTCACCTGACTAAATCGGTTACCGCCTTTATGATCGGTTGGAATTAATCATAAATCTGACTTAATCAGGATAACGCCTATATGGTATGTTGGTAATGTCATGTAAAGTTAATATATTATAATAAGGGAGACATCTAAAATAGAAGTAATAAAAGTGGATCCTCTAACCCCCAGTATTTTCCTTATTGTTTATTTTATCTTGTAAATTTCCAAGCTTTACTTTATGTCTTTTACTTTATTTAAGCTTTTACTAGTCTTAGACATGTGTTGTAACTAAACTCATTATCTGGGGTTGTGATGAATTCCAATATCACCAATTTATAAGGAGTTATTTCATGTTCCGGCTAATATAAAGGTTTATTTATTAAGTCTTAAGCTTAATGCTTCTTGTTAACTGGCCATTAATAAGATTGATGTGGTAAACTTAAAATGAACTTGATGAAGAGATTTTAGGTTTCAGCCTTAGACTTAATAGCCCACAATCTCCCTTAGGATTGGATACCCCTTAATAGATTTCCTTCCAGAATAGTCATATACCTGTCGAGCGGGGGTAGCCACAATTGGAACTTAATCTTAATGAATTCGGGTAACTTGGTTAACATAGATATATGATTAATTGGGTTAAACTGGGTATTTGCATCTGACCATCGACAGAGACTTTTGTATAATTTCGTGTTCCAGGTTAATAAATTGATATATTACATAAATATGAGATAATCACTTCATCTTTAAAAGATATTGGAATGATTCACAACCCTAGATAGTTTAATAATATTGAATTTTCCCTTAATTTACTTTCGCACTGTTTTATTTACTTATTTTCAGACAAAAATCACCATCCAATCAACATCCAATCTATTATATACTCGTAAGTATTTAACTTCATAAATTGATAGCTTTGGTAATAAATCCTTGTGGGATCGATACATTTTATACTACTTGAGCTATACGTGCGCTTGCGTTACGTGAGTGATTTCACCAATCAAGTTTTTGGCGCCGTTGTCGGGGACTTATTTATCTTTCACTATTAATTTTAAGGTTAGAAACCTTTACTTATGTCTAATTTCTTTTTACTTATTATTTCTGTTTTCTTATGTTTCAGGTTCTCAGACACTACATGAGAAGAACCGGAAGCTTTGAAATCCATCCGCTTGACCCATAGATTGAAAGAACAATCAGATAATTGAGAAAGGAAATACGAGAAGGCCAAGAAGCATTGATCGACATGGAACCTGAACCTTTGGAGGTTGTATCACCAATTCCCATTCGAGATAGAACTATTCCGGTGGTTGACGGCTTCATTTCATGCATTGTACTCCCTTCATTACCAGCAAATGCGTGTGCCATCAAAATATGCATTCAGATTATATAATAGTCAGTTTAGTTTGGGGGGAATGCAACTGAATATCCTAATGCCCACATCAGCAACTTCCTGGAAGTTTGCGGCACTTTCAATTACAATCGAGCAGCTGAAGAAGTAATGAGACTGCGTGTTTTCCCATAATCCTTGAGAGACAGAGCTAAGGCTTAACAACATTCACTACCAGCAGGTTCCATCACAACTTGGAACACTTTTGCCACCAAATTTCTTGCAAAGTACTTTCCCTCAGCCAGAACTATAAAGTTGAGGAATGACACTACATCCTTTGTATAACATGACTCAGAATCCCTCTGCAAAGCTTGGGAAAGATATAAGGAATTGCTCATAAAATGTCTTCACCATGAGATTGCAAAGTGGCTACAAGTCCAAACCTTCTACAATGAACTTTCTGGACTAATGAGAACCACAGTTGATGCTGCTGCTGGAGGATCTTTAATGGAAAAGGTAGAAGATCAGGCTTGGGACTTAATTGAAGAAATGGCCAATAATAATTCTTTGTGGCCAACAGAAAGGAGCATGATTCAACGAATAGCTGGAATCCACGAAGTCGGAGACAACACAACAATGAATGCCAAGTTGGAGCAGATGTGAAAATGATTGGAAACACTTAGCACACAAGTTGTAAACATCACCAGTGCCATAAGTTCACCATATGGAGGACTAGAGGCAAACCAACATAATGATGATGGAGTTGGTGCTTGGAGTGCCAATCCAATTTGTATATTTTATTTATTAATAAAATAACTACATTTTTTTATTTCATTCCTCATTAATGGTATTGTCATTATACGTATTAGATTGATGTATAGATATGTTAAGAATGACATCGACCTTAGAATAGTTTTGACACTGGGTATAAACTATTCTTAAAGTAAATATTCCTAGTTGTTGATTTTGGAATACGGTCGAATTCCTATAACCTAGAAGACTAGCACATGTCGTATATTGGAATAGGAGTTCCAATGGTTTAACCGGATGTACCATGAGTTTTGGAAACTCGTAAAGACATGCGGGTATTCGTTGAAGCGAATACTGAATGACTCACGGGCGATTCCTAATAGTTGGATGTACACACTACCGTCAATAGGAATCTCCTTGAGTCGAGTAGCATATGTAATTATTTGAATATAAGATATCATTGATTTTGTATGATATCCTTCATACTTAGATGCCATGTATGTCAGAAACCTTTCATGGACTGGTCTCTAGATGTTCGTGGGGTGTGGACCGATGCACTCAGTAATCAAATATGAAGCAAGATAGGATCTGTCGGCCCATATATGTACCATAAGGGGTTTAGGTATCCATGTGAGTAAAGTCACGATTCTTAAATATTTGGCCAAAGTCGATCACCTATGGTGGATCGCATCACTTATGAAGAATCGTGGATATGTCGACATGAGATATGCGTCTCAGAAACTTGACGGTATATTATATGTTTCCTAAGCACAACTCAGATAGCCTACGATGGAGGGATTGTTAAACATATGTGATGACCTCGACTTGTATAGTTCAGAAAATTCGTTCGTGTTCTTCGCGAATTCGGAGGTGGCCGAATTGCGTATATATTAGCTAGGCTTATATGACGAACGTGTCTGAACTTAGAGAGTCCTAATATGAAGTGTACTCGTTGAGCACTTGGGTAGCCAATTTATTTTTGATAAAAGATAATATTCGATATTATAATTGTCAACTAAGATAATCAACTGTTATTGGATAACATTGATTATTTACTTTGACCTAATTGGATTAATTCAATAATTACACAAGGGCTTAATTGTAAAATCATAATTATCTTTACCATTTGAGGATATTATGTTAATTGTAAGTATGTAATAATATGTGGTTTTGGCTTGATTTAATTGGATTAAATCAAGTTGGCAAATATTTAACTAATCCATTTCCTAATCCTTGGCTTAATTTAATTGGATTAAATTAAAGTGGGAGACAATGGAGATTAGTCACACCTAATTATACATATTTGAACAAATTGGAATAAGCCCACTTAAAAGTTGATTACAAATTTTATTAATTAAAAATTACCTAAGTTTTGCTATAAATAGCAAGCTTTATGAAGGTTTTAATTACAAGAAAATAAATAAGCATAAGAAAATTCTTAGAGAAATTAGCCTAAGTTAGAGAAGTGTTTAGAGAAGCTTGTGAGGTCTCTACAACATTTCATCTAGGAGAAATCAAGATTGGATCTTGAAGTGAAGCTTGGAATTATTGCAAACAAGATTGGATCTTGAAGTCAAGCTTGCACACCTTGGAGGTTCTCCAATAATTTCAACAAATGATAGGTAGATTGGATCTTGCATCAAGCTTACTAAGTAAAGTTTGATCTTCTCCTAAGCTATGTTTATTTGTGTATTAGATGCATGATCACATAGCTTAATGTTGAATAAGACTAATCAATTGTGTTAGGATATTTTAAAAGTATAAACACAACATGCTTATAATTTAGGTCAAAGATGTTCATGTTGGACATGGAACAATTAATAAGAGTTTGGAACTCTAGATTAAAGCTTAGAGTTATGGCTACCATTCTAGATTCGCTTGACCACCTTTAGGTGAACTAGAATTGTTCATGAGAAATTTCTAATTGGGATTCTAAAATGGTTTGTGTATTGGATTCAAAATTTACGCAAATACGTATTTAGAATAAATGTATGTTTTTGGAAAAATATTTGATATTTTGAAAAACTTGATTTTTATTCTATAACATGTGTCGATGTTGTTTTGAAATTAAAAATTAATTTTGGGTGTTTTTGAAGTGTTTAGAGAGAAACAGAAGAGATTATGGTAAAATTCCATAATCCCTTCAGCTCACTGGAAAGTGAGCTGAAGGAGTAAGAAAAAAAGGCATTGTAGCGCGTGTACTTCACACGCGTCGCGTCTTTGACGCTCGCTGATTTTATTTTCGCTCGTTCTGGAGCTTCGGGACTCCGATTCAGTCCCGATTTTTTCCTATACACTCGTAATGGAATATAGTATTTCATTAAATATTTTAAAATTACACCCATACTTTATATCCATGGGTTATACCCATTTCCGCTACACAGGATACCGATTTGACCATAGGGGTTCCACAACTGCCCCAACAGATGAGACGGTGAACAATGTCAATAATTTCAACAGATATGGAAACAATCTATATTCCAACACCTACAACCCAGAGTGGAGGAATCATCTCAATTTCGCATGGAGCAATAATTTAGGGCAAAAGAACAATCCACCACCCGGATTCCAACAACAAAACAAAGGCCATGAGTATGAAAAAGAACCATAAATAAAAGAAATGCTTGCAGAGATTTTCAAAAAGTAAGAAACCAAATATGATGCTATGTTTCAAGCCCAAACAGCATTCAATCAAAGTCAATCAATATCTATAAAGGCACTGGAAAATCAAATAGGACAACTGGCTAATGCTCATAGTTACAGACCACAAGGTAACCTTCCTAGCAACACAGAACCAAATTCAATGAACCAATGGAAGGAGCAATGTCAAGCCATTACTTTGAAAAGCGGTACTGAAATCAACAAAGATGTTGGAATCAATTCATCCACTGAGGAAGTTCCAAAAGAAAGCAGCGAAATAGAACCACATATGAAGGAAAAAGAGGCAAAAGAAAATGATCGGGAAAAATTCACTACACCTCTACCTTTTCCAAATTGTCTCCAGAAAAAAAAACTAAAAAAGCAATTTGCCCGATTCTTGGAGATCTTCAAAAAGCTGCATATCAATATTTCATTTGCAGAAGCGTTGGAACAAATGCCCAGCTATGTCAAATTCATGAAAGACATTCTGTCACAAAAGTGGAGATTGGAAGATTACGAGACAGTAGCATTGACAGAAGAATGCAGCGCCATCATTCAGAGAAAGTTTCCCCCAAAGTTGAAAGATCCTGGCAGTTTCACCATCCCTTGGACCATATGAGAACATTACTTCGGTAAAGCTTTATGTGATTTAGGTGACAACATTAATTTGATGCCTTTGTCTATCTATAAGAAACTGCAGATTAGAGAAGCAATGACCACCTCAGTTACTCTACAGCTTGTTGATAGATCGCTCAC
This sequence comes from Zanthoxylum bungeanum, assembly GCA_019454045.1. Lineage (NCBI taxonomy): Eukaryota > Viridiplantae > Streptophyta > Magnoliopsida > Sapindales > Rutaceae > Zanthoxylum > Zanthoxylum bungeanum. The sequence continues at coordinate 108,385 of SKCR01037791.1, forward strand.
ATTTCCGAGATGTGTAGTGGAAGATATATTGGCTAAAGTCGACAAATTCATTTTCCCTACAGATTTCATTATCTTTGACATGAAAGAAGACAAAGATGTACCCATCATCCTCGGGAGATCATTTTTTGCTACAGGTCGAACAGTTATTGATGTACAAAAAGGAGAACTAACCGTGAAAGTGCAGGACCAAGAAGTTACATTCAATGTTTTCAAGGCCATAAATTCCCGAGTGAAGAAAATGAGGAGGAATATTTCAAAATTGATATTGTAGATAATATCATCCAGGATACTGATGCAATACAACTTCCCACGGAAAAACTTGAAGCTTGCATTACCAACATGACTGAAAGCGAGCTAGATGATGAAATTATGGAATGTATCAACTATCTTGACAGACTTTTTTACTTCAAATCGACACCACAAGTGGAAAGTTTAGAACTACCGAAAAAAGAGCGAATCAAGCCCTCGATTGAATAACCACCGCTGCTGGAACTTAAGCTACTTCCGAGCCATCTCAGGTATGCATTCTTAGGAAAATCTTCTGATTTAACTGTGATTATTTCTTCGTCGCTAACATTGGAACATGAAGATAAGTTGCTGAGAGTGTTATGAGAACACAAGAAAGCCATTGGCTGGACTATAGCAAACATTCGAGGCATTAGTCCATCATTTTGCATGCATAAAATTCTGATGAACGATGACTACAAAGCCACAGTGGAGCATCAACGGAGACTAAATCCAATCATAAAGAAGGTCGTAAAGAAAGAAATTATCAAATGATTGGATGTCAGCATCATCTACCCCATCTATGACAGCACGTGGGTGAGTCCTATGCAATGTATGCCAAAGAAATGAGGAATAATTATACTCACAAATGAAAAGAACAAGGTGATTCCAATAAGAACAGTGACTGGATAGAGAGTATGCATGGACTACAGGAAACTGAACAAAGCAACAAGAAAAAATCATTTTCCGCTGTCATTCATTGACCAAATGTTAGACAGACTGGCGGGACATGAGTTCTATTATTTTCTGGATGGATACTCGAGGTACGACCAGATTGCCACCGCCCCAGAAGATCAGAAGAAAATCATTTTTACATGTTTGTATGGTACTTTTTCTTTCCGTTTGATGCCATTTGGACTATGTAATGCTCTTGCCACATCAACGTTGCATGATGGCCATCTTCTCAGATATGTTGGAACAAAGTATGGAGGTTTTCATGGATGATTTCTCTGTGTTTGGAGACTCTTTTGACCACTGCTTGTAAAATTTTGAAAAAGTGTTACAAAGATGTGAAGATACTAACCTGATACTCAACTGGGAGAAATGCCACTTCATGGTGCAGAAACAGCATTGTCTGGGACATCGGATCTCACAAAATGGAATCGAAGTAGACAAAAAAAAGATCAAGACAACTGAAAAACTACCTCCACCCTCATCTGTCAAAAGGATTCAGAGTTTTCTCGGACATCCAGGCTTTTACAGGAGATTTATCAAAGACTTCTCCAAGATTGCTAAACCTCTATGTAATCTGCTGGAGAAAGATGTGCCTTTCAACTTCACCAAAGAATGCTACGAAGCTTTTGAGATCCTGAAATAAAAGCTGGTCTATGCCCTCATCATAGTAGTACCAGATTGGACCCTTCCATTTGAGGTGATGTGCGATGCTAGTGATTTTTCTGTAGGTGCAGTTTTGGGACAACGTAAAGTAAAAATATTCCATACCATTTACTACTCAAGCAGAACTCTGAATGAATCACAACTTAATTAAACAACAACTGAAAAGGAGTTGCTCGCAGTTGTGTTTGCTTTTGATAAATTCTGCTCCTATCTGCTGGGTCCCAAAGTGGTGGTCTACACAGATCATTCAGCAATCAAATACCTGATCGTGAAGAAAGATGCCAAACCTAGATTGATCTGTTGGGTGCTTCTACTGTAAGAATTTGATGTGGAGATCAAAGACATGAAATGGACAGAAAACCAAGTGGCAGATCATTTATCGAGGCTCGAGAATGGAGAAAGAGTTGGCAACGAACTGACAATCAAAGAAACTTTTTCAGATGAACAGTTGTTTGCCATGAAACAGCAGGATATCCCTTGGTATGCTGACTATGTAAACTACATAGTATCGAGAAAATGACCGTTGGAATGGACACATCAGCAACGAAAGAAGTTCTTCAAAGAAGTCAAGCACTATGTCTGGGATGAGCCGTACTTGTTCAAATGTTGTGCTGATCAATTACTAAGATGATGTATTCCACAGGAGAAGGTCAATAGTGTCCTGCAACATTGTCATTCATCACCATATGACGGACACTTTAGCGAAAATAAAACTGAAACCAAAGTCTTACAATCAGATTTGTTCTGGCCCACTCTATTTAAAGATGCTTACTTATTTTCTCTTCAATGTGACATGTGGAAAAGAACGGGAAATATATCGATGAGAAATGAAGGACCTTATCAAAGCATTATGGAAGTGGAGATATTTGATGTATGAAGGATTGATTTTATGGGACCCTTTGTTCCATCATTCGGAAACCTGTACATTTTGGTTGCGGTAGACTACACCTCCAAATGGGTTGAAGCAATTTCACTGCCAACAAATAATTTAAAAGCGATGATAAAATTCCTTAAAAAAATATTTTCACTCACTTCGGAACACCTCGGGCAATTATTAGTGATGGTGGCACACATTTCTATAACAGATACTTTGATGCACTCCTATCCAATTACGAAGTTACTCATAAAGTTACCATTGCTTACCATCCGCAGTCAAATGGACAGGTTGAAGTTTCAAACAGAGAGATCAAAAGAAATTTGGAGAGAACCGTTGGATTAACAAGGAGGGACTGATCTACAAAACTAGATGACGCATTATGGGCCTATCGGACAGCTTACAAGATACCCATCGGTATGTCCCCATATCGAATGGTGTTTGAAAAAGCATGCCATCTGCCAGTGGAGCTTGAACATAAAACGTAATGGGCACTGAAGACGTTAAATCTTGATCCACAAGTAGCATGAGAGAAAAGGCTCCATCAACTCAACGAATTGGAGGAATTTTGCCTGCAGGCTTATGAGAATGTCAAACTGTACAAAGAAAAGACCAAGAAATTGCATGATCGAAAAATAGTGCATAGACAACTGGAACCAAGGCAGCAAGTGTTGTTATACAATTCAAGGGTGAAACTTTTCCCTGGAAAGCTGAAAATTAAGGTGGTCAGGTCCGTTTGTGATTACTCAGGTTTTACCATATGGAGCTGTTGAGTTACCTGATCCCAACACCAATGATATATTCAAAGTTAACAGCCAGCGTCTCAAGCACTACTGTGGAGAATCATTTGAGGGACAAAAAAAGTGTCACACTTTTAGATCTAACCTAACGTTCGGGCAGTCATGTCTAGCTGACGACGTTAAAATTAGGGCTAGCAGGGAGGCAACCCATGTATTTTGTATATAAATTAAGATTTGGTGTGTTTTATTTTTTAGGTAAAGTCACATTTCATGATGGAATAAGTTCTCGTAAATCTTCACAAGTAATTTCCTTCTCCCCCTCAAAACTCTCTGATGAAGGTCTACAAAGCTCGCATGGAACGAATCAGACTTCTGATAATCAAAGGTATTCCTAATGACATTCGTTGGTTAATTGAAGCACAGGTCCGATTGGCAGGTGAGTCTCCTGACTCTTTTATTTCATATCTGCATGGTTTAGGAAAAAACACCTATGCTAAAAAGAAAAGAGCTAAAAGAATGGGTGTTTGCTATAAATGTTCACGCATGATATGTAATACTCGTTGTCGTTCTTTAGGAATGGTGTCTGATAACCGCGAAGATAAAATTAAATTCATTAAGGTTAGCTTAAGTAAGGAGTCATTAGATGACATATCACTGACTCTTAAGACGCATCCCAGTGGATATGTGTATCACGCGATTCACATGTTACATACACAATTTCGAAAAGAAAGACAACAATTCAGTCTCGGGAATTTGACTTTAAAAGACCCTGTTTGTCAATTTATAAGAAAATTGGATGTGAAGCTTGTCTCTGACGCATAGATGTCAATCAAGCCGTTACTTCCTGTAAATATTATTATCTCTTTGTATTTATCTAATAATTGTGATTTGTTTTGTTATTTTCTTTTATTTTCTCCGACGGGATCCAGACTTTTTGACTTTCACGATATATTTTACTGTTTAGCTAATAATTGTCATTTGGCAGGTACTAGTGCTATTATTACTCACCCTTTTTCAGGTTCTATAAATTGAGCTCGTCATTTCACTCTCGAAGACATTTAGAATATAAAAAAAAAATAAAAAAAAATGGAAGCAACTTCAAGACGAATAGTTGCAAACAACTTTGTATTTTGCGGTACTAGTGTTGGTTCTAAACCAGAATTCGTTGAAGTAGCACAGGAATTGGGTAGAGTCATAGCTGAGAGGAATATGCACCTAGTATATAGTGGTGGCAATCTTGGACTAATGGGGATCGTTTCAAGGGCTGTACAGGAAGGAGACAGTCAAGTCTTGGGAATCATCCCAAAACCATTGGCAGAGGCGAATCTTATAGGACTATCAAACGAAAAGGAATTTATCGTACCAGGTATGTCTGAACGACTGGTTGAAATGATTAACTATGTTGATGCTTTTATTGCTTTGCCATGTGGCTTGGACACGATGGAGGAAATTTTTACAGTCCTATCTTGGGCGAACTTGAACATACACCAGAAACCGGTTGGACTGTTTAATGCTGATGGATTTTATGATTTTCTTTGTGTATTTCTTGATGATATCCGGAGTAATGGGTTCGTGTCAAAACCTGTAAAATAAATCCTCTTCACGGCCAAAACTGCTCATGATTTAATTGACCAAATCTTAACCTTTGAACCACAAATTGACCCCATCCTTTCCAAAATAAACTTGTCTGATAATGATCATGATAAAAAACGTCGGATAAATCTGGATCTTAACCTTTAATTTTTATTTTAGATTAGAATTTCAGCTAACCAGGTACTATTTTCTAAACTCTTCTTCTACTTTTTAGACATTGGGGACAATGTCTCAATTAGGTTTGGAGGAGGGAAATAGTTGACTAGTATCTTATTTTTATTGTGTTGTTTTTATTTGATTTTTAGTCAAAAAAATTTTAAAAATAGAAAAAATTATAAAAGAAAAAAAAAGATATTTTGTTTTTGTATTTTTAACTTGAATAATCGGGTGGAATTGGTGTAAGATAGCTGTGTAAGGAATTTTCACTCCCGAGACGTATCTCAACCTATTTCATAACAAGTTAATTTTTGTTTATTTCCTTTTAAATTATTTAATTTGTGAATTCTCTATAAAACTGATTAAATTGGATCTTCATATGCTTAATTGACAAGTATTATCAATATGCATGGTAACATACGGCCATGAGTTGTAATTGAAAAGTTTGTAATATTCAGTACTCTAGTTTAATTGGATGAAGCATCTAAAAAAGCGATGAAATAAAAAAAATAACATATGAGATCCGAGTAATTAAGTCTGTATGAGTGTTTTAACACCTAGTGCCCTAAAACCAACTGGTTTGGGAGCCACTGGCCCAAAGCTCGCTACATGGATTGAAGATGTTATAAAAAAAAAAGATAGATATCTGAAATCTGAGTAATTAAGTCTGTATGAGTGTTTTAACACCTAGTGCCCTAAAATCAATTGGTTTGGGAGCCACTGGCTCAAAGCTCGCTACATGGATTGAAGATATTGTAAATATAAAAAAAAAAATTCATTGCTAAAAAGGTGTGTGAATTCTGATTATAACTTTAGGATAAAAATATTACTTTCTTTTCAACTACACTTATGAATATTGTGGGCACAATTAGTTGATTAATACTTTGTTGATTGTGTATATGGAGAATGATAAAAATAATAGGAGAAATTACTTATTTGGTAATTTAGAAAGGAAGAAAACAGTTATTAACTTGGATAAGAAGTTTCACTTGTTTAGTCACTAACTTGTTTATTCTATTTTCTCGTCTTTTTACTTTTGTGTGCATTAGATTGACGTTTGTGGGTATCATTGTTGTAAGTCTTCACGAGACTACAACTCGTCCACTAGAGACACCTAGGGGTTTAAAGGCTTGTTGCATACGCTAAATGCAACCGTGATCCCTACGAAAATGGCTTGGTTTAATTTTATTTTAAAGTTGTTTATTGTATTTTATTTTGTTGTTTTGCGAGACTAGTAAAATGTTATGTTGGGGGGTGTGATAAGCGGTAAATATATCACTATTTACCGTCACTTTTTATTTAATATTTTGTATAGTTTCTTAAGTTTTGTGAATATTTTGATGTGTTTTGTGTTTTTTATAGATAAATAAAATAACAGGACTCTTGGAATGGAATCAAATCAGGGCCAAAACATCGAAAAACAGACCAAAATGGCAAAAATGTAAATTCCTACTAAAATGCGCTGTTTGCTAAAATGCTCTGTCTGCTAAAATACTCCGTCTGCTATCATGCGCCACTAACGTACGCCAGACACGTGTCAAAATCAGATAAACTTGCTATCATGCGCACTTGCTAACATGCGTCTGCTCCTGTGTCAACATCACAATAATTTTACTAACATGCGCCAGACATGTGTCATCATCCCATGCTACCGACAATCCACGTCTTTGCTGACATCAGCGTCGCGACGTGTAAGGCATTATGCGTCGCGATGCTGAGCCAATTATTTTACCGACAGACACATGTCAAGATCTCGTTGAATCAATGGTGCGTCGCGACGCGCAAAAGGTTTGCGTTGTGATGGGCGGGCAGAATTTTACCTATAAATTGAAGCTGAAATCATAAGGAAAATTCGTACCTTCTTCTGGGGATTTCCTTAAGAATACTAAGAAGATTGTATCTTATTTGTTTATTTACAACTTTCTGTATTTAATTATTTATTTTACGCAATAATATTTTCTTTATTTTACTTTTCAGTCTTTATTTTTATTATTCAATATGTGGAAGTAACTCCCATCTGCTGGGTGAAAGATTAAGCTTTTATTACTAATATTTTGATTAATCTTTCTTAATTATAATATATAAACTATTTAATCTTTCACAGAAGGTTGTGACAGATTATGCTTGTTGTATAGGGCTCATTGATCTGTATTTTTCAATTGAATATCAGTTGTAACCTCTAAAATGACCGCTGTAGTCAATAGCATTAGTGCAATGATAAATTACATTCATTCCAGTGAAATCAAACCATCATCACATAATGTAGGATATAATAACCGCCAAAATCATACTATTATTTGAAAGATCAATTTCTCTTTCTGTCAACAAGCTGTGTTTGGAAGTCAACAACAACTAGATGCGATTTGAAGTAGAAATTGAAAAAGGGTTCATATGTACCAGAAGAAGAAGAATAACAGGAAAGGAAGTAAGCAAAAGTGAGAAGGCCCATAAAAGAAATTGTACCCATTCCCAAGGCATTGAGCTCAATGTCATTGTACTGCTTTATGTACCTCTGCAATTCCATTAAAAAGATTTAATCAAAACCTCAATTAAAGGAAAATGCAACATCTGATGAATGAGAGTATCATGAAATTTAAAGAATATGGATTATTAATAGGTTAGGAGAGATTCATGTTATCAATCAATGCATATAATCATTTTAATTTTAGCAGAATCAGAGATTATGTAAATCAGGTTAAAAACAGCACTAACTGGCTCCAAGAACCCTAAACACACCAGATTATCTTTGCTAGTTCCCAAAACAATCCAACAAACTCTCACAACAAGTGCAGAGGAAAGCAACTGCAGATACCAAATATGCTTTCACACATGAAAATTTTAGACAATTGGTTAAGGCCATCTACTTGAAGCAGAGTTACTACAGCAAATTAAACAGCAATTAAGTAAAAGATTATACACTAAACTTCCCTCTTAAGAATACAACCACATCAAGATTTTAAGCCATTACAAAACAAGACCTCTTAATTGAACAGATTTGAAGTCCAAAATCACTTCAATCAACAACATACAACGATAAATATTCAGATAGAACCTCAAAGCAAGAAATTTGTATAGACAGAAAGAGTAAATGAAGCTCCAATAAGAAACCCCAATTCTTCAATAAGGAAACCCAGCAACAAAGAACCCAATAAAACCCCCCAACAATTTTCCCTAATTTTCGTCGCTATACATCACCTGAATTTCATGCCTAAATTTGACTTAATTACACACGAAATTAGGAAAAATACTTAACATAAAAATTGTAGTCATATGTATGAGCTTTTCGACGGTATCAAAATCACTAAAGAACATATGTAACCTAAAATATAGTCAAAATAGTAAGAGTTGTTTATGACAACCGGATAAATTAAAAAAAATATTGAAATTTCGAAAAAATTATTACGCACTTTTGGGAAAGATTACGAAGACATCAAATCTATTAACACATGATTATATACTTAACAACATGAACAAGTCATATTAAACAGTGTTATAGATTTTGTGTAAAACCTAACCGAAAAAAACTAATTGGTTTACAACAAATTTAAGGTAAAAAATATATAAGTTAAAAAAATTTAGGACGAGCCAAAAATCCTGTCTCTATCTCCAACTCTCTGGTCTCCCACTCTCTGTCTCGCACTCTCAATTATTAGACACAAATTCCCGTTCAACGCAAAATCAGTGGCCACCTCGCCGTTGCTTAATCGATCTGCAGCGTCGACATCGCCACCTAGTCGTTCAACTTCAAACCCTAACTGAACACGTCAAAGACTCAGAAGAGGTGTGTTGAAGTTAAACTCTCATCTGATTATTTGATGACCCAAATCCCATCTATTGAGTCATGAGTATTAATAGAAACGCTGATTCACAACTTCAGTTTTGAATTTGGACTGGACATATGTTTGGAGTTGTGGATAGCTTGAAGTCTCTCTTTTTTTTTCTTTTTTCTTTTTTTTCTTTTTTTTTGGCATAAATGGGTTTTGTAAATGAGGCAGGAACATATCTCCTGATAGTGTTGAATTTTCTTTTCTTTATCATTTGTCATTTTGATGTGAACTTGTTATAGTGACTGTTTTGATTCTGATTTGGATTTATCTCTTGTTGAGTTTGAGCAGATATCACTTAGCATTTGACAGGCTTCATCTATTGTCGATTTCTGTTCAGTTTTGTTGGAGAACCGAATCAAACTGAAGAAAATAATCGAACCAAAGAGAACCGAATTTGGTACCCAAACAGTAAAACGAGCTTGCCCACAAGGAGATGGAGTAGACTTGCCATCGAGTCTTACCCAATTATCGGAATATATCTAAACGATAATTGAAGATTAGTTTTGTTTGAACAAAAATGACAGGCATCGATAGTTGGCGTTGCTCAGCCGAGGTAAGAACCTCAATTAATTCACATTTTGTCAAAGATATGTACAAGTGATAATTGAAGAATATATATGAGTTAAGAGGATGCAAGCAAAACAGACATGTTCGTTTGGCAAGCAGCGGTGCATGCAGCTTAATTAATTATTCGGCCACGACATATCATAAATATAAGAATACATGACAGTTTGTAAATATCATGAGCCTTTTATCCCTGTTTGTTTATTGTTATTAATTGTGATATAAGCCACTGAAAAATCAAACGGTGCCTGGAGGCGGCGGGCAGGGTTGGCCTGGGATAAAACAAGGATTGGGGCCAATAGGTGGCACAGGACCCCTCTGAAGAATAGACGGGGGGCAGGTTTTTCCTGGGATATCGCAAAGGTTGTGGCCAATAGGTGGCACAGGACCCCTCTGGATGGTAAGGGGCGGACAAGGTCTTCCTGTGATGCCGCAGGGATTGTGACCAATGGGTGGCACTGGAGCCCTCTGAATGGTAAGCGGTGGGCAGGGTCTTCCTGGGATATCACAAGGATTGGGGCCAATAGGTGGCACATGAGCCTTTTGAATTGTCTGATATGCCTCATTCAAAGGCTTAAAAACTGAGCCATATTGTATGGTACTACTTGAAGTAAACGAAACGAGGAAGATGCATAAAATTGTGAACACGCTAGTCTTTGTTATATGAAATTTCATTTTGCTTTGTGTTAACTGTTATTGTGAATTTGTTGTGTGAATGTATGTACTTTATATAGGGTTAAGAGTTTTGTCTTCGTCTTTCTCAATCAACACTTGCGAAATAACAGTATCAGGGAGTACCGTTTGTGGAACCTCAATATCAAAGGCTTATTAGTTAAATGAATTGATTCATAACAATTCTTTTCTTTTTCATAAAAAGAAATAAAGATTCGTTTGTCATCAAAATTAAAAAAATCCCTTATTCTATTGTTTTTCTTTTTTTGTTCTAGTAAGATTTTATGCCATTTTTGCATATTTATATTTATTTCTTACAGGTTGGAAAACTTTTTAAATTTACATTATATTTTTCTATAAACTTGGAATATGATACCCTATTACTTTTCATTCTCAAAAAATTCATTTGACTAATAAATACTAATTTTACATAACATATATAACGGGGATTAAAAATTTGGTTAATTATCTATAAAAATGGCGGCCATTGAAGATTGAGTTTATGAAGCATTTTTTATTTTTCTTTTAGTGGTTAAAAGAAATTCATTTCCCTTGGGGCCTAAATTTCCAAAACCTCAGGGTTTTTCTTTCTTTTTGAGATTTTTAGGTATTAAAATATAATCATCTTGTAATTCATTTTCTTGAGGCATAGCTCGGCTGGTCGTCAATATACCTAGCGTTCCTGATTATATAAATTCGAACAATAACAAAGGATAAGGATGAATGTAGGTGAGATTTTCATCCCATCAACTTTTGTTGAGAATGATCTCACCATTCATTGACAAATATATTGTATTAGTTGTATATTTGTTTAGTTGCCTTTTATATTTAAACTACCTAGAATAGATTAGCATGATTGTAGGAAATCTTTTGTATAAATGTACGTCTCATGATTCAATAAAATTATCAAAAAGACAAATGTTATTTATCTTCTTTACATGGTATCAGAGCAGGGAATGATACCCTATCTCTCTGCCCTCTTTCCTTTTGCCTTTCTTTTTTCATTGCTTCTCATTATCATGACGGAACAACAACCTTCAAATGGAGGCAAGTTGATGCTGCCAATCCATATTTCCTTCACCATTCTGATCATCCAGAAATGGTGCTTGTTTCCAAGCCCCTCAATGGGGATAATTATTCGACATGGTGTAGAGCCATGATGATTTCTTTGAATGCCAAATCCAAGTTAGGTTTCATAGATGGGACCACCACAATGTCGTTTGCCACAGCCAAGCCAGACGAATATGCTTCATGGAAAAAATGAAACGGCATAATCCTCTCTTGGATTCTCAATTCACTCACACAGGACCTTGCATACAGTGTCATTTTTTCGACCACCGCTCGGGAGGTATAGGAAGACCTTCGGGATCATTTTTCTCAAAGAAATACCCCTCGTATTTTTCAGATTGAGAGGGATATTGCATGTCTTGCTCAAGATCAGATTACTGTTGCAGTTTATTACACAAGACTAAAAAAATTATGGGATGAACTGGGATCCTATAATGACACCGTTTGTTCCGTGGGGCAGACCATAAAAGAGGCAGATTGATGCAATTTCTCATGGGACTCAATGAGTCCTACAGTGCGATCCGAGGGCATATTTTGTTGATGAATCAGTTACCTGATGTTGCCAAGGCTTACTCTTCCATTGTGCAATAGGAGAAATAGCGAAGCCTGGGCTGCACGTGAGATGACGTAGAAATCAGCCATGGTTGTTCGAAAGGCTGAACCGGTGGCTCTGGCTGTTCGATATGGACAAGGTTCTTCTTCCCGTTCCAACCGATCTAATCGAAAACCTTTGCATTACTCTTATTGTGATTGTGACCATCATGTACGAGAAACATGCTGGAAGCTGAATGGGTACCCACCAGAACTCCATAAACATGCATCAAATGGGTCTAATAAAGGAAGCACTCATTTCAAGCACACCAATAGCCATCAATCTTCAGCCAACAATGTCAAGGAAAGTCCAGTAATGCAGGAAGTGCCATCGGTGACAAATGGGATCTCTGAATTGCAAATCCAGCAAATCTTATCTATCATACAGGGTAAAGGGACAACACAATCCACCAATCCTAAAGCTAATATTGTTGTCTCAGGTTTGTTACAAATATTGTTGCGCCTTCATCGATTAATTATCGACAGTGGTACAACAGACCACATTACTTCATCTCCAACTTTGCTTGTCAACGGCAATAAGAACACCTTTTTGCAACCAGTTGCTATGCCAAGTAGAGAACAGACTTCGATTACATCTATTGGGAATTTACCTTTGAATTCTATTGTTACTTTTCAAAATGTGCTTGGAGTGCCATCTTTTAAGGTGGATTTGATGTTTGTGAGTTGAGTTACCAAAGATCTCAATTGTTCAGTAACCTTTTTCCCTCATTGGTGTATTTTGCAGGACTTGACAACAAGGATGGCGATTGGTTTGGGTGAACAATGAGATGGACTTTATTACTTGGTTGCGTTAGCATCAGAGAAGCCAAAACCTCAAACTCCATCCGCATCAGCCACTTCTTACTGTTCACCCAGTTCTTAGGTCACCTCCTCCACCGTTTTGTGGCATCGCCGTTTGGGGCATTTGTCTTCCTCTAGATTAGATTTTATGGCAAAATATTTGTTAAATTTCCTTTTCCAGTCTAATAATGCTTGTGATGTTTGTGCACTTGCAAAACAAAGTCGACTTACATTTTTTGTTAGTTCAATTTCGTCTATTAGACATTTTGAATTAATTCATTGTGACATTTGGGGCCGCTATAAAATTGCCTCTCTTTCTGGTGCGAAATATTTTTTGACTATTGTGGATGATTATTCTTGATTGACATAGGTATTTTTTATGCATCACAAAAGTGAAACACAATATTTACTTGTCAAGTTTTTTCGTTTGTCCAAACATAACTCCATGTATCTATAGCCAACATTCGGGTTGATAATGATGAATAATTCTTCTCTATGGGGGATTTTTTTTAAAAGAAAATGGACCACTTACCAATATTCTTGTGTCTATACCCCTCAACAAAATGAGGTTGTAGAACGCAAGCACCGCCATATTCTTGAGTCCGCTAAAGCTTTTCGTTTTCAAGCCCACATTCATTTACATTTTTTAGCAGACTATGTTTCTACTGCCATTCATATAATTAATCGTTTACCCACACCATTCATTTCTCGCCAAACTCCTTTTGAACGACTTTATGGAAAGCTTCCTTCTTATTCTCATATCCGAGTTTTTGAGTGTCTTGCATATGCTACTGATGTGCACGTTCCCATAAATTTGCTCCTCGAGCCAAACAATGTGTTTTTCTTGGCTATACAGTTGGTCAGAAAGCTTACAAGCTCTATGACCTTAACACCCACCAAATGTTCACTAGCTGTGAATTTGTTTTTCATGAAACTATTTTCCCTAATGAGTGTATTCCATCCCCTTCTTTAAATTCAGATCTTGTGATTCCTCTTTCTATATCCGATCCTTCCCCGCTAGTTGAACAACCCTTACCACCGGAATCAATTTCTCCCATCCAATAACCTTACCACTGAATCTAGTTTCTACTCAACTATCACCTACTAGTCCTCCTCTAGAACCCATTTTACGCCACTCCCAAAGACCTCATCAACCTCTCACTGCTTTATGTGATTATGTCTATAACCAAGTAACATCTCCCAACCATTTGTCATCTTTGTCATCAGGTCTACAAAAAGATACACGATATCCCATTTATAATTTTGTCTCTTATCATCGTTACTCACCACAACATCGCTCTTTTACTACTGCTGTCAGTCAATATATTGAACCTACATCTTATGCCAAAGTAGCTTCCCATCCCCATTGGCAAGAAGCAATGCAATTTGAATTGGGTGCTTTAGAAGCCAACCACACTTGGTCTCTCACTTCTCTTCCTCATGGTAAAAAGCCCATTGGTTGTCATTGGGTATATAAAATTAAATGGCACTCGGATGGTACTATTGAGTGTTACAAAGCTCGTTTGGTTGCAAAAGGTTATACACAGCTGAAAGGTATAGATTACCATTATTTTTTCTCCCACTACTAAAATGATTACTATTCATTGTTTATGGCTTTAGCAGCTGCCTAGAATTGGTCTTTTCACCAACTTGATGTCAACAATGCTTTTCTTATGGCGATCTCCATGAAGAAATTTATATGTCTCCACCTTCTGGTCTTCGGCGACATGGAAAGAATCTAGTGCGTCGCATTCACAAGTCATTATATGGCTTAAAGCAAGCTTCCCGACAATGGTTTGCCAAGTTTTCTCCAGCTATCCAAGCTGCTGACTTTGTTCAATCCAAAGCCGATTACTTGTTATTCACATGTCAGAAAGGTAAAATCTTTTACAGCTTTGTTGATATATGTCGATGACATTCTTATTATGGGTAATTATGTTAATGTCATAGTAGCCCTCAAGCAACTTCTACATATTTATTTTTGAATTAAAGATTTTGGTGATTTGAAGTATTTTTTGGGCATCAAAGTTTCTCGGTCGAAGAAAGATATTTTCATCTCGCAATGAAAATTTTCTTGGAAAATTTAAAAGATAATGGATTTTTTGGTGCTAAACCTGTGAACTTTCCCATGGAACAAAACACAAAGCTCTCGGATTCAGGTGAATTGCTTAAAGATTCATCTTAATATAGGCGACTTGTTGGATGCCTAATTTATTTGACTATTAACCAGCTGGATATTACCTATTCGGTCCATGTGTTAATCAGATTCATGCATGCACCACGTGTTGGGGTTTAAGCGCGAGCGCAGCACTTTTAAAATTACCAAATAAATTATTCAATATCCAATATGAATAATTCATTTGTATTTCACCTAAACATATTTATTCGATATCAAATAACGACATAAATAGGTTAGAAACATCGCGAAACTTTTACGAAAACGTTTTTCCGCAAAATGACATAAAACGCGTTTTTGTCAAAACCGACCAACCAATACACATGAGGGCTGCCAAGGTCAGCCCCAATAGTACTTGGGAAGTTCATGGGCTGCCCAAACAGTGGTCAAATCACTGTTTGGACAGCGGACATCCGATAAGCCCGAAACTCACCCGGTAACGCCGTTTTTCACCGTCACTACAACAAAATTGACTTTTAGTGGCGAAAATTTTCGCCACTAAAAGTGCAACACAAAAGGTATTAGTGGGGAAAATTTAATTCGCCACTAAAAGTATATTTTTTCGCCACTAAATGTTACTTTTAGTGGCGAAAATGTCGCCACTAAAAGTCCATTTTTTCGCCACTAAAGATTCGCCACTAAAAGTAATTACATTCAGTGGCGAAAAAATGGACTTTTAGAGGCGAAATTTTCGCCACTAAAAGTGCAGTCTGAGTTCCTCTTGGTGAAATTATATGGAAAAAACTATTTACACCATATGATATTTTGTATTATAAAATGATACAAAACATAAATTTTAATACATTAAAATATATAAATAGAATTTTATATTTACAAGCAAAAAAACATATTATATTCCAACATTAAAACATACAAATGATCAACTAGTTATAATTCAAAAATCAAAAGCTATTGTTTTCGTCTCACATCTAAATTTACATTCTATATTCAAACTACGAAAAAGACTTTCAACATATGGTGAAACGAAATCATTCATTGAATGAACTAGCTTCTCATTTGTCCACTACTTTTTCAATCAGCAAAATAGTTACCTGCATTTGAATGAAAACAATTATATCAATATATATTATTCAGATTTCAGCATTTTGTTACTGTAACTCAATAAACGAGAGGAAGATAGAATAATACCTCATTGAATTCCCTAAATATCCACTTTGACAAATTCGAGCATCTTTGAGACGATGCTATGCTTGGATGATTGTAAAATTATTCGGCATGCCTTAGGAAGAGATATACTACCATAAAAATGACAAGCAATTAAAAGAGGATAAGTATTGCAAGCCCAACAACCAAAAGCCTCTTTCTTGATGTTTTAGGATTAGAAATGAAATCCCTACGGACACAAAAGTTTCTGCAAAAGGAACTAATTCTAGTCAGCAAATGATCACATAACAGAAAGCATAGAGGATAATTGCTTGAGCCTATGTTGTTCATGGTTGCCAAGTAAATGAATTGCTTCAATATGAGAGGTATAGGAAGAAATATGAATTCATTTATCAAAAAAGCACAACAGTAGAGTAAACCAATAATTCCACAGGTTCTAAATCAGATAATTGTTCTACTCTCCATGCTACACACCACCTTCCCCTACATTGGACACATAACAAACTAGACTTACAATGCACTTCAAATATCCTGAAATATTTCCAAGCTTGAATCAAATTTTAACTACCATCATACCTCATTTCCGAAAATGTCCATTTGGCAAATACCAACTCTCACATCAGTATTGCATTTAAAAAAATAAACAGACGAGTGTCATGCCTAAAAGATTTCATATCACTAGCAGTTTGAGACTATTCTGCCTATTTTTCTCAAGCACAAACAGAGAACCAAATGTCATATATATTGGTCGAGTCTTCAAGAATCTCATATCAAATACATTATTTCTACAACATGTTAACCCAATGTAAAATTAAACATCCTTGAGCTAATCAAGTAGTGAATATATTCCAAATTCATGTAGTTCCCATTTAAATCTTGCTTTTCAAAATATCCAAAAACAGAGCAAAAGAGTAAAACAAAGACAATTCAAAAATCAAACGAACCCATTACATCACAAACACCAAATCGAAGCAAGTTCAGTTCACATACCAGCAACAGTAACAGGAGAATCATTGTTCATAGACTTAACATAACCATCACTTGAAGAAATTAACTTCTCTTGCACTCTTTGGCACAATGAACACGCCATGTGCAGAAAGAAACAAAATATACTTACCCACGCAGGGCATGGTTTGAATTTCACTGTCAGTAACATGGATATTAAGATACCAAGACAACCATTAGTCAAGAACAGGTATATGCGGCCAACTCTGACATTGCAAATATAAGAAAATTTTAAAGCAGACAACTTAAATAAAAAGCAAGATGAAAAAAGAATCAAATTGGAAAGGAACAAAATGAATGAAACAAATCGTATCTTCTAATTTTATACTTATCAAAGACAAATTTATTTAACATATATGATAATTTGTAAAATAAATGCATCACCACAGATATGGAGTACCAGGTGTTACCCAATTTGTACATCATATTCTTTTTACTAAATTAATTTCATCTACATTTGACATGAATTGAGAAAAGGCCATTGCATAATGCAAAACACCCATTTCATCTAGAGTTCATGTGGGCATTAACATACACAGATAAGTATGTACAACGGTATAAAATAAACATTTACCCAGTCATAATTCTTAGAAAGAAATTCAGCCACAGTGGATTTGTGCCTTGTCAACAGTTCCTGCAATTAAAAAATATCAACTATCACAAAACCAAATAAAGTTTACAAAACAAAAATAAGAATAACCTATTCAAAAAATGAAGAGATCTTCGATTGAAATTGTAAGAAAAATCAAGTTTCACTTGCCGCTTGGTTGTTGGCGAATTTACAGAGAAAGATTCCTTTCTAACTTAGTATTTTAAGTATTCTACCTTAAAAGTTGCAGCAGCATCTGCAGCAATGTCAAAATTTGGAAGCTGTATATAGTCAAAAAACTTCTTCATGTGCTGTGATTCCAGCACATACCTGTAAATCAAATCAGAGAAGTTAAGACATTCGCATGAAGCCTATGAACTAATAACGATCATGAAATCAACCAATTTGAAGATCTTGACTGAAGTCTAAAAGAGCTACATAATAACACCATTAGAACAAAAGGGTGAATACACATCATTCAGAGAACCCTCATCAATCGATATACCAACAACTTTGATAGACAAATGGCTCACAATATCAACAGGATAAACAATAAAAACTGTCACCCAATTTTTCAAGATGACATCATGAACTTGTCAACTAATGAAATGAAATAGTTCAATCTAAGTAACTTACTCACCTCACAACACTCTGATGACGAATGCACTCCATCAGCATAGCACCATAATGTAAAGCCATGTCTGTGTTCTCATAACTACCGAAACAGCTTTCAACAATTAGAACACACCAGGTACAAAGACAATGATGTAAAATTACTTCCAACTTCCTTAAAATATATCCTAATTTTGGCTTACCCTGCTATCAGAATATCCAAAAGATCTATGTTTGCTTCCAAGTAGTCAGAGGCAATCAATTTTGAATGAACTTGTTGCCTCTGTAAATTAGCAACAACCTGAGTGGCATCTTTTGTTGGGGTTGGTGCTTAGAGCGCCAATCCAGACCGTATTTATGTATGATTCATGAATACGATCAATTCCTTTTTCCATAATATTACTTATTTATGGTTGCACCTCTTGTTTTTATATACGTATTCGATCTGATTACGATTAGATTGAAACTAAATATGGTTTAGTGATATGTACATATTAGACAAAGGCTGGATAATATATAATGCAGTATACAGTTACAAAGTTAGTTTGTAATTAACATTGGGAAGTATCACTGCTAAATGTATATTATCAAATACAGTTCCTGGTCAAGCTTTACTAACATTGGTCGGTTAGTCAAATCCGTTGAGACCAGTACATGTTATATATCGAGACTTGGTCTGATGGTTTATCCCAATGAATCATGAGTCTATGGAGACTCGTATAGACGTGTAGGTGTTTATAATGGATAAACACTGAACGACTCACCGAAGATTCTTAATGGATGGTACACCAACGTCAATAAGAATTTTCTCGGGTTGAGTAGCATAGTGGTCCTTCGAATTGAGATACCACTGTGGGTATATGAGACATCCTTCACACTTAGATGACAGTCACGTCACCGATCTATTTAGATCAGACCTCCGTCTGTTCGTTGGGTGTGGACCGATCCTCAGGATATCCTGTGTGTATCAAGATAAGATCCGTCAGTTCTGTGTACAGAGCATATGTAGTCCATATATGATTAGCAATCTGTTAAATCTGTGGCCACAGTATACTTCGGAAGTAAGTTCCGAGTGTTATTTAGAGATTGCTAATAGATACGTCGACGGGATAATACCAATGGAGACTTGACGTTTACATCTATATCTCTGGTATTATCCGGATACCTGTGACAGAGGGATTATACGTATGTAATGACCTCGACCTGTATGATTTAGTTAGTTTATTCGTGGTCGTCATAATTTACGGGTGGATAAATTATGGATATGAAATTGGATTTCGTGACGGATATGCCGGAATTTAGAGAGTCTCACTAATGAAATAAACTCGTACATCACTAGGGCAACTTTTATAAAGAATATTAATTATTTATAAAATCGTTTAAAGGTTAAACGAAAAATACATATATTGGGACATAATTATCATTTCCTAATTTTTGTGTATTGCATTTAATGTTAGATTTTATGAAATACACATTAATTATTTGTCAAATTGAGATGTTTGACTTATATCATAAATATATATGTATTTGATATTTATTATAAATATAATACATATATTTAATATATTGTATTTAAATAATTAATTAATTATTTAATTGTTAAATGATTAATTTAATTAAAATATAAATGTATTAAAGTTATGATAATCAATGAGATGACATAAAGATGTTATACTTGACTTTAAGAAATTCATTAAAGAGTTAATGATTTCAAAAGCAAGTGGCCAAGTTGGCTTGAATGAAATAAAATGAAAAATATCAATATTTTCCCTTGTTGTTGAATTCGGCCAAGCTAGAAAATAGCAAAAGTGTTGGATATTTTCATTAAGCAAAAATCTCATCCAAAAACTCCATTAAAAGGAAGACAAAGAAGCTTGAGAGAAAGAAAAGCAAAAACAAAGAAAAGCTTGGAATTTATTAAGTATTTCCAACTTCCCATTAGAGAGAAAAATGTTCCTCTTGTTGTGGGCTTCATCTTGTGATGTTCTTATGTTTTTTCTATTCTTTATTCTTTGTATTTTTGGAGAATGGAAGTTTTGGATAAGGTTGAACAAGTATAAAGATCATAGAATGTTAATAATGTGTTTATAAGCATTCTTTTGATGGTTTGAGAAACTTGTTGTCATTCTAGAGTTATTGACCCACTCTTAAGTGACCTAGAATTGTTCTAGAGTTATTTCAAAGTGGTGGGGCTTGTTTGATGAAGCAAAGAATGAACTAAAGTGTTGGTTTTAAGTTTTTGTCCTTCTACCACCTTTGGGCTTTTCATTTTTGTTGTGTATTTGGATGTGTATATGATGCATGTAAAATATTCGCCTGGTTGACCCTGATCTGGTCAAACCTCGTCTGGTCAGCCCTCGTCTGGTCGGACCTGGTCTGGTCGAATCGCGTCTGTTCGGACATGGTCTGGTCGGACTTCGTCTAGTCGGCCCTCGTCTGGTCAGACCTCGGTCGGACATGGTCTGGTCGGACCTCGTCTGGTCGCCCTAGTCTGGTCGGACCTGGTCTGGTCGGATCTCATATGGTCGTCTCTGGTCTGGTCGGACCTAGTGTGGTCAGATCATGACCTCATGTGGTCGGATCGTGACCTCATGTGGTCGGACCATGACCTCATGTGGTCGGATCGTGACCTCATGTGGTCAAACCATGACCTCATGTGGTCGGACCATGACTTCATGTGGTCGGACCAAGGGCATTTTATGGTCGGATCATTACTTCAGGGGTGAGAGGAATCAAAGCTCACGTAGTTCCATTACAATTTTAAGATATTTTCCTTTGGAAATTTACAATTTCGTAATTATCAATCATCATTATCAGTTGATCCTTCAGCTCTCGTTCCGCTTGCGCTTGTTGTTGCAAATGTATTATCGAACAAGTCTTCAAAATCATCGGGGGCATCTTCTTGTTGTCTCAGATCAGCTTGAGTCCAATCATCCATACAAGCTGTTGCTTCTAGAGTGCTTGGATGCAATGAAGATCGTATAGCTTCCAATATAGTGCCGCCCAAGCTGAAGGCTTGCTCAACCGCAACGGTGGAAATAGGTGCTGTCAATATCTCTTTAGTAATAATTGATAAAACATGATTTATATTTTGATGTCGGTTCCACCATTCAAGGATTTTAAAATTTTTACTAACTAAACTTTCAGTAGGAAACTCGAAATTGTCGATAAATAATTATCTAATTCGGGGTTATTAGTTGTCGTATCTCTAACTTTTTTATTTCGTTGCAGTAACCAATGATCCCATGCGCTAAGTCTTGTTTGAATTACTGGTTCGCTACTACTAGATTCACTTAATGTTACTAAGTTATATCTTACAATATAATCATTAAATAACTCAATTAAATCATTTCTTAATCTCATTATTATTCTTGTAATATCAATATCATCTAATATTCCTAAATAAGTATAGTAAGCTTGTAAAGCACTATTCAAACCTTCTAATTTAAATCTATGATAAAAAAATAGCAGCAATAAGATAAAGTAAATGAATTTCTCTAAAATAATTCAACCATTTATGTTTCATAACAGTTATGGCTTCTAATAAAACAATATCATTAGAATCGTTACTTCAAGATGTTCATCGAGAGTACCAATAATATTCAAACTTTCAAGAAGAAATAAATGTGTTGTAGGATAATAAACTCAGCTAAAAATTAAAGTGGCATTATTAAAAACTTTTAAAATTTCTAAAAATATTTCGCAAATATCCCATTGACTAGGAAAAAGTGTGATATTTTGAACATATTGAGGAAAAAAAACTACATAATGCATCTTTGTGTTGTAATGCTTGACATAAAAGAAAATAAGTTGAATTCCAACGTGTTGGAACATCTCTTGAAAATTTAATCGATTTAATATCATTTATTTTACAAAATTTGGCTCATTCTCTCTTAACTTGAGAATATGACCAAATATAATTAGTGCTTTCTTAATAGGATTAATGAAAAGTGATAATTTTTCCAGACCATCTTGAACACATAAGTTAAGGACATGACATGTGCAACGAATTTGAAAAAAACCGACCCCCTAAATTTGGTTGACATATTTCTTTTAAATCATTGATGGATGCAGTATTTGCAGATGCATTATCAAATTCAATTGTTAAAATTTTATCTACTAAACCATATTCATCAAAAATTACCTTCATCATTCTATAAATATTTTGTGCAGTATGTTGGTCATCAAAAACTCTAAATGCAATAAGTTGTTTCTGCATGGTAAATGATGCATCAATCCAATGACAAGTCACACCCATGTATGAGTGTGTTCGCCAATGGTCACTCCAAATATCAGAACATATAGAAATACGACCTTTAATATCTTTAAATATTTCATTTAAAATAATTTTATCATCTTTGTATAATTTAAAAATATGACGTTTTGTTGTATTTCGAGTCATTCTACATGCAGCAGGATTTAAAGCATTATGCACGTAATTAGTAAAATAAAGTTTTTCACCAAAGCTTAAAGAAAGATGTGTCATACAAGTTAATTTCACAAATTCTTCTCTATTTTTTGCATCAGAATATTATAAAAAATCTACAGCACTTGTACCTCTACTAGATGATGCGTACCTGGCTATTTGAGTTTGCGTCGTATCAAGTCCAAGTTCAACCGCATGATTTCTTTCCATATGCTTGATCATATTGCCGTATCTACCATAAAATTTGTAGGAAACCCCACAATGGTTGCATACTGTTCTTGAACCTTCATCGGTATCGTCTAAATGAAAATGAATTTTGAAAACATCCGAGGAACGAGACTTAACTTCTCTTCTCCGTGATTGTGAACCGACACTAGGGCCGCTCTCTTGAGTTGGCATATTTGACATTATGTTATCAGATGAGCTTGTCATTTTTTGTTTAAGAAATGAGTAAGAAGAATAAGAAAATTGAGAATGATAATAACTAATTTATTATTATAAATGAGAGAATTGAGAATAAGAGAATTATAGGAATTGAGAGAGTTGAGAAATTGGTGTGTTGAAATAATGAAAATGTACGGTTCTGGTTGGAACCGCTGGAACCGTTCGGTTCCAGCGGTTCCACCGGTTCGGTTGGGGTCGAACCCTAACCGAACCAGTCATTTACGATTACGATTCCGGAACCAGAACCGTGACCGGGTCTAGCTCACATGTACCTTTTTACTCAGGTAAGGTCAATTATAATCACTAATCTAAAAATATAAATTAAGAGTAGGGATGGTAATTCCATCCGTAAATTTGTAAATTCCTTCGTTCGCTGGCACGTGTGGAAAAGATTCGATATATGAATAAATCCAATAAATATCAAATGTTAAATTGGTTAGCTAACCCGTCACACTATTAAAATTTTATTCATTTTTTTTTAAATACTATTATAATTTACAACAAAAATGGAAAAAAAAAAAAAAACCCTTATTATACCAAACATTTTCCAATGGAAAAAGCAACCGAACATACGAGCATGGAACAAAAGAATTGTAGCTAAAATCTTATTTGATTAGCCCCAGCTTAAGATTCCTATTCCTACATCGTTTTCCATATTCTAGCTTTTATTATTTATTTAAATTCGATCCAACGTAATTTTTTATTCATTTAAATTTTTGAATAAAAGAATCCACTAAAAATCAATCAAATACCAATACCGATTTTATCTTTTATTTTTTGAGTACAAGTGAATTTTATAATGTTAAATAAAACAAACGGTAAATAATGAGTATCAAAACTCACCGGTTAGAACAATTCAGAAAGACTACTTAAATATTATTTAGTTATTAAATTGAAGAACCACATCATCAAATTTGGTTCCAAAAGAGAAATTCTTCAAATTGAATTTTATTTTTCATTAAAGATATCTCTTTTCGAATATTATTATATAATATTTTATATTTCTAAATGATGATGGTTAGACTTACTAATAACTAATTATATATTAAAATAATATAAATAGCATTTAAATTAATAAGAATAATATAAATTTATTTACATTATCTCTCTTCTATTAATATAATATAATTTTTATACACATCATCATCATTAATTATAATTATTTATATGTAAAAATTATATAACTGAAGTGAGCTCATTCAATTTGATTAAAATAATATAATATTAATTTTATTTGAAGAATTTTTTGGGAAATAATTTATTTTTACACTCTTCAATTGAAGTTTAGTTTTGTTTAAACAAAAATGACCTGCAGAGGTAACAATAAATGGAGCGGCTCATATATATATATATATTGGAATCATTGAAAATCCCTCGGCCAAATCATCAATATTTGGGCTTAAGCGAAGTAGGTAAAACTTCTGACTATCCTAAGCTCTTATAAGAAACACATTCATTGAATTCGAACCCAAGACCTAAAGTGAGATTCTGAGTCATACCACCAAGCCACGCCTCTTAGAGACACACGTTACCTATAAAATATTAAAGGAAAATTTAAAAAATTGATCCATTAACTTTTTTCATTATCAAAATAAACCCAACTTTTTAAAAAATATTTTTATTGACCAAAGAAAAAAATTCGAACAAAATTGCCCTCAATATTAATCCAAAGACTTCAATGGGCGCAAAATAAATTAGAATTGAGCAAGCACAACTGAGCCTTGTGTTATGAGAAAAGAAAATACATTATATTTGATTAAATGAATGTTTAGAGAAAAATTAGTTTTAAAAAAAATTTTATTATTTGTGCATATATTGTTGATATATTAGTGTCATTAAACAGAAAATTAACATGCAACAAACAAATCCAGAACATAAAATCAAAGTAGATATACTTTTACATGCAAAACCCTAAAACTTTTAGAATGAAGAAAAACCTGAAAAAATGACGAATGCAACGGTCCAGGTCGAGAAAATTCTCTGTCCTTAAGAACTTATCAGCCTCGTCTTAGTGCTATACGTGTTTTGTGGCTAATGTTCTCATAGGATAGCCCGGATTCCTCTTGTTCAATGGGCACTCTTTAACAAGTTCTCGAACTTGGAATATGATGGTACTCTCTCAGACTCAAGAAACAATATGAAACTCTGGACTTTATGTTTAAATTCGGATGGAATCAGATTCTTCAAAAAGGAACATAAAGGCTTCCTTTTATAAGCATGGAATGGTGCCTTAAGGGCACCGTTTGGATTGAGGTGCAACCCTCCAAAGGGTTATACCCTTCCTATGCACCCCTTGGAGCATGGGACCATGTAACACACAATTGGAGGACATGTCCTTATGGGGTACCATCCAAAGGACATGTCACTCTTCCATCCAAACTATTATATTTGAAGATTTGAAGAATTTACAACAATCCCCCACAATTTTTCAAATATTCATGCAGACACTTGAGAGAGTTTCCGTGAACTAAAGCTGCACCGAAATAGGTAGCTTTCGCTTTGAACCTTTCCTAGTGAATGACAATCGGATTTACTTGGCAAATCAGTGACCCATAGTCTTGAAATGTTCTGTCGTTGGTGTAAACCAAGACAATTGCCAACACACAGCTTTACTTCGACCATTTCTCATTCTACGGTTGTGTTCATTTCGGCCCTGAACAACGTTTCTGGATTCATCAAGTACTTTAGGGTAACCCGCCTTAAAAAGTTCCCATGGAAGCGGCCTCACTTCTTACTTGAAATAGGTGATCTACTATGAAGAGGTAATCTGCCTTTACCTTCATTAGGACTCATCTCCTAATATAGTGATCATTAAAAGCCTTAGCTTATCCTAACATTGACAGACAACACTCTGTGTCATTATCGGAATGGGAAAGAGTACAAAACTCTTCAGTGCTTGTTTTGAATTGCACAAAGTTTCTATTGTCATTTTTGAATCTAGATCTTGGGATCTTCAGTCAGCTAGGTTGGGTTTCCACAATGACAATTCTTAGATTATAGGCTTCAAGCCCATTCCCCTCGATAACTTCTCAACTTGCTCTCGAGGTAAACCTTTAGTTAGTGGATCTGCTAGGTTTTCCTTCGACTTAACATAATCGATCGATATTATGCCACTTGAGGCAGTTGATGTATGGTATTATGTCTCCGACGTATGTGTCGAGACTTACCATTATACATTGTATTTTGGGCTCTCCCAATAGCCGATTAGCTATCACAATGTATGCTAATCGCTGGCACCGGTTGGGCTAACTAGGAATATCCTCCAGGAAGTTTCTAAGCCATTCTGCTTCTTCCGCTGTTTTGTCTAAGGCTATGAACTCTGATTCCATAGTAGACCGGGCAATACATATTTACCTCGAGGATTTCCATGACACGTTGTATTACCAAGTGTGAAAATAAATCCACTCATTGATTTGGAATCCACTGTATCAAATATCCAGTTAGCATTGCTGTATCCCTCTAGAACAGCAGGATATCTCTCGTAATGTAGCCTATATTTTGAAGTTTCTCTCAGATACCTCAAAACTCTTACTATGGCTTTCCAGTGGTTATGTCCTAGATTGCTCGTATATCTGCTAAACCTGTTCACAACTTGAGTGATATCAGGTCGTGTGCAATTCGTGAGATACATCAGACTTCTGATGATTCTCGAATACTCTAATTGCAATACGCTTGAGCCAGTATTCTTAGATAGATGAAGTCCACATGGGTTCTAGCCACATTTAGGTCCCCTTTGATATATTTCTCAAGTATCTTCTCAATATAATGAGTCTGAGATAATATATATCCGTCTGATGTCCTAGAAATCTTAATTCCTATGATCACATCAGCTACTCCCAAATCTTGCATATCAAATCTGCTGGATAACACATTTTTGGTAGACTGAATCATTTCATGATTACTACCAATTATCAGCATATCGTCTACATAGAGACACACAATGGCATATCCTTTTTGAGTTGATTTGGTGTACACACACTTATCACACTCATTAGTTTTGAACCCACTTGACAACATCTCTTTGTCAAATTTCTCATGCCATTGTTTAGGTGCTTGTTTTAATCCATACAAAGATTTTACAAGTTTGCACACCTTCTATTTTTGTCAATGAACATTAAACACTTCTGGTTGTTCCATGTAAATCTCTTCATCCAATTCACCATTCAAGAATGTCGTCTTTATATCCATTTGATATATTTCAAGACCAAATATAGCTGTTATAGCTATGAGCATTCTTATCGATGTGATACGAGTCACTGGTGAATAGGTGTCAAAGTAATCAAGGCCTTTCTTTGTCTATAACCTTTTATGACAAGTCTTGCCTTGTACTTATCTATTGATCTATCCGTTTTCATCTTCCGTTTGAATATCCATTTGTAGCCTAGTGGCTTACAACCTGGAAGAAGATCAACCAACTCCCAAGTATGGTTCTGTAGGATTGAATCAATCTCACTATTAATAGCCTCTTCCCACATAGGTGCCTCTGGAGAAGACATAGCTTCTTTATAGCTTTGAGGCTCATTTTCTAACAAGTATGTCAGAAAATCGGGACCAAACGACTTAGACGTTCTAGCTCTTTTGCTACGTCTAGGTTCGATTGTCTCAATGTTTGCACGTTGATTTGATTCTTGGTCAACCTGGTCACTGTCTTTGACAATATCAATCGTTCTTTTGAGAGACTCTGTTCTTTGTCTTTCCTTACAAGGAAACGTCTCTTCAAAAAATGTCGCATTTCTTGACTCAGTTATCATATTCAGATTGATGTCAAGAATCTCAGACTTGTGTACCAAGAATCGATACGCACTACTGTTGCTAGCATATCCAATGAATATACAATCAACAGTTTTGGGTACTATTCTAACCTTCTTAGGTTTAGGAACCATTATTTTGGCAAAACACCCCCACACTATTTGTAGGAAGGTACGTGACCTTTCCACAACTCATATGGTGTCTTGTCCAATCTTCTGTGAGGAAGCTTGTTTAGAACGTAGTTCGCGGAAAGAAAATCTCCCCCCCACAAGTTCTGGGGTAAACCAGAACTTGTCAACATGAAGTTCATCATTTTCTTTAACGTTCGGTTTTTGCGCTCATCAATCCCATTTTGTTGAGGAGAATAAGGAGC
This sequence comes from Zanthoxylum bungeanum, assembly GCA_019454045.1. Lineage (NCBI taxonomy): Eukaryota > Viridiplantae > Streptophyta > Magnoliopsida > Sapindales > Rutaceae > Zanthoxylum > Zanthoxylum bungeanum. Next base: position 136,393 of record SKCR01037791.1, read on the forward strand.
AGTGGTTTCTGAATAATTTCGTGCACAGAACAATATTCACCGAATGGTGACACATATTCACCACCTCTATCACTCATGATTCTCTTGATTTTCTTGCCAAGTTGATTTTTCAACTTCGTTCTTATAGTGTATAAAGCTCTCAATAGCTTCATCTTTGCTCCTCAGTAAATACACATAACAGAATCTTGTGCTATCATCGATAAAAGTGACAAAGTACTTTTTACCGCCTCTTATTTGCACAATATTCATATCACACACGTCAGTGTGTACAAGTTCCAAGGGTTCAGAACTTTGTTCTATGGAATGAAATGATGTTCTATGCATTTTTGCTTCAATACATACCTCACACTTATGTTGGCTATCAATTGCAAATTTAGGTATAAGATCCATGTTAATTAATTTACTCATTGTATCATAATTAACATGTCCTAACCTCTCATGCCATACATTTTGTGACTCAATAATATAAGCAGAAGTTGAAGTTTTATTAATCGCACTGTGTCGATTGACATTCATTACATTGAATTTGAAAATGCCCTCAGTGAGGTATCATCTTCCTACATACACATCATTCTTGGTCAATATAAATTTATCAGAAACAAATACAAGCTTAAAACCAGCCTTGCTAAGGAGAGAGCCCGAGACCAAGTTCTTCTGAATATCTGGAACATGCAGTACATTCTTCAATGTAAGCTCTTTTCCGGATGTCATCTTCAGAACCACTGTGCCTTGTCCAACCACTTTTGAGGTAGACGAGTTTCCCATTGTCAGATGATCACCGCCATCGACCTTCTGATACAAGGAAAACATCTTGCTATCTGCACAGATATGACGAGTAGCCACAATGTCTACTCACCATTCTCTCGGATTCCGACAGATTCATCTCTGAGATCTCTTCAGTCAGTTGCTCATTCTCAGTGACATGGGTCTCATTTTTTTTTTCTTGCCATTGTCCTGAGACTTCTTGTTTCTGCAGTCCTTTGCCATATGACCGCTCTTTCCACAGTTGTAGCACTTTCCCTTGAACTTCTTGTAAGCTTGGGAAGAGTCAGCTCCACTGTTCTTTCTCTTCTTGCTACCCTTTACACCCTCAACGATGTTGGCCTTAGACTTCATAGTCTTGTAGCTGGCCTTCTCGGACATCCTGTTGTCCTCCTCGATTCTCAATCGAACACCAAGGTCTTCAAGGCTCATCTGCTTCTTCTTGTGTTTCAGATAGCTCCTGAAGTCCTCCCATGATGGAGGCAACTTTTCAAAAATAGTGGCAACCTGAAACGTCTCACAGAGTTTCATACATTCATCCAGTATTTCATGAATGATCAACTGCAGTTCAACCAACTGAGACATTACTGTTCTTGAATCTACCATTTTGTAGTCCAGGAACCTACCCACGATAAATTTCTTTTGTCCGGCATCATCGGTTTTATATTTCTTGTCGAGAGATTCCCAGAGAACCTTCGCAGAAACCATTCCTTGGTACAGATTGTACATGGTATTGTCAAGTCCACCCAAAAGGTAGTTTTTGCACAAGAAGTCGCCAGACAACCATGTCTCTTCCCGCAGTTGCTTGGCTATTTCTGATTCACCCTCCACAAGATCCGGAGGATTTTTGAGGTATTTAGCCAACTGCAAAGTTGTCAGGTAAAACATCATTTTTTTCTGCCACTGTTTAAAGTTTGCCCCACCAAACTTTTCCGGCTTTTCTCCATGAGAGAGCGGTACTGTGATGTTTCCGCTAGCCATATATAATTGGAAAAACCAACATGGGTCAATTAGTCTACAAAAGACAAATTGCACAACGATCAACAAATGATATTGTTCAAAGTGATATACTAAGTAACCACTTGTTGTTCTATTGGACAGTGGTTCCAATAAACATAAGTCCTTGAATTTCAGCTAAAGATTCTTAAGAAAAATAAATAAAGGAATATTCCCAGAGGACGAGGGGGGTCCGGAGTAACCACTTAAATCCCTGATCATTTAAGCTCTTATCGCTTTTTGATAGTGTAAGGGCCAAAATTGGGCCCAATGGTAAAATCGACATTTTACCTCAGGGCCAACCACCAAGCCCGAAGCCCATTAACGAATCCAACCCAAAAGATTAAACCAAGAGGCTTCACGGGCCCAAACTCATCGTCATCAGGAGAACCAATAGACACCATATCAAAAGGAAATCTGAACTGATAAACATCATCATAAAGTCGTCAGTTACCAGACTTAAACTATCCATTATATCTCCAGTTACAATAACTCCAACGGGCAAAAGAGAGACCCCATATCATGAGGCCTATAAAAGAGGAGCCAAGGCATAAAGAAAAGAGGGACACATTTTATACGATCACTTATCACCGAATAAATTATAATACCCTGCCCTCACGACAAACAGACAGAGACTGAGGTAACTTCTGGCCTTGTTCTCCTTACTTCAGACTTTCCATATTGCTGACTTGAGCGTCGGAGTACCTACGACTTCCACCACACCGGTGGGCAGTAACCTCATCACTCTTACTACCCTTATTTTGCAGGTTCGCTAGTGCCCTTCATCTTAATTCTCAATTATGGATCTCGGCCAAAATCAGCGTCCATAATTTGGCGCCCACCGTGGGGATACTAAGCGAATTTTTGAAAAAATTAAACCCATTAGATTCACACACTACGAGCAACCGATAATGGCCTCAAGCAATGATCAGACGCCGGATCCCATGGTTGCACAACTTACCATGCTCCAAGAATGTTTACAAGCTTTAGAAGAGGAAATTTTGACAATGCGAAAATCCAATGTAAGCCTACAGGAAAAGTTGGAGCAGTTGTCATCCAACCCTCAGAATAACAACATTCATGGTTAGACCATCAATCCAAGCGATCAAGGCAATCCGATAGTCATGCCCTCATCAGATGGGCATGATGACAATAATCCACCAATTTCACATGGCTCGAACTCCTCTCTCGATCCCACTCATCAAATTGTCTGCTCCATGAGAAGAGAGATGATGGAATTAAAGGAAGCAATCATGTCCAGACTACCGGGGGTAAGGTTGCCAATCAGAAAGAGCAGAGTTGGAGCAATTTCTGATACTCCATTTGTGGAGTCAATTGTAGTTGTTGAACTGCCTCGAAAATTCAGCCCGCCCGAGATGAAGTTATATGATGGGTCCACCGATACAGACGACCACGTAATACATTACAAGTATAAGATGATGTCGACCGGCTTGTCCCCAAACCAATGGGAAGCTAGAATGTGCAGATGCTTTGGGGAAACATTTGCGGGGCTTTCCCTCACTTGGTTCATTAACTTGCCCTACAGATCCATCGAGTCCTACCAGCAGCTGGCTGACAAGTTCGTGTAACACTTTGCAAGTTCATGCAAACTAGAGAAGACTTCAGACGATCTCAATTCCATCCTGCAAAGAAAATGAGAATCTCTACGGAGCTACGTGGCTCGGTTCAACCGAGAAAGAATTAATATTCCGGATATCCACCAACCTACTGCGGTAGAGGCCTTCCGGAACGGACTGCTATATGATAGTGGACATTACAAGAAATTAACCAAGTTCCTATGTTACACCATGGACCAGGTCATGGCGCGGGCCCAGGTGGAAATAATTGGGAAGAGTACAAAAGAAATAAGAGAAGGGATGACGTTTCGAATACACGGGTTGATAGAAGGCCTATTGCTCCCAAGCGACCCGACATGGTTATTTATTCTCATAAAGAAATGAGAAACCAATCCCGAGAAGAGCGAAAGCCTTTCTACAAAGATATTGACAGGCGACCAAGGCAATACAAAAACCGAGAAGAAACACCAGCAAGCAAACCCAGACTCCCGGACTTCAACTTTACAATTTCCCCAAAGGAATTGGAATAAGTACTTAAGAAGATGGGGAGTGAAGTGAAGTGGCCTCCACGGTTCAGGGACGGCTCTACCAAAAAATACACTAGAAAGTAGTGTGAATTCCACCGAGACTACGGCCACACGATAGCAGAGTGTGTAGCCTTGAGATTGGAGGTCCTGGAACTATTAAACAAAGGATTTCTAAGAGATTTGCTCACTGAGAAGGGGAAAACAACCTTGGCACGAAGGGACGAGAGAGATGGTCAAGGAGAAACTCCAACTCCACCGCCACCAGTTAAAAACAATGTTAATGTTATTTCAGAAGGATCAGAAATCAGCGGAATATCGTATTCGGCGGCTAAACGACATTCGAGAGCTCTTACTACCAGTATTTCTCATACTACAATGGCTGTAGAGAAGATGTTCACCAATTTGACTATGGAGTTCCCAGACAATGGAGATTCACACAATTTAAATCCTCACCATGACGCTTTAGTCATCTCATTGTAAGTGGGAAACTTTATGATCAAGCGAGTGTTGGTCGACACAGGCTCCTCAACCAATATCATTTTCGCTACAGCCCTCGCGGATATGGGTACCGAGTTGGACAAAATAAACAGGCGGACAACAGTGTTGATTGGGTTTAGTGGAGAGCAAAAATTCACAATGGGAGAAATATCACTCCCAGTCTACGTAGCAGGAATCAATAAAATGACCATGTTTTTTGTCTTGGATAGCCCATCAGCCTATAATCTAATCATAGGCAGACCGTGGATTCACGACATGAGGGCGGTCTCGTCCACCTATCACCAAGTTATTAAATTCCCAACCAAATGGGGGGTTCAAGAGATTAAATGTGATAGAGCTGCATCCAGAAGCTGCTATCAGATGACCTTGAAGGCGAAAGTTGAGTCGGCATAGCAATTACAGGGTGGATCTCGTGGTTCAGAACCGAAACTACCAAATCTAGAGGAGCTTGACGAGGTCCAGATTCACCCTCAATTTGCAGATCACAAGGCACTGATTGGAGCTAACTTGGATCCTGTATGGGCCAAATTTGGGCCAAGGGTAAAATCGTCTTTACAGTTTAAAACCCTACAGTAAGTAAGGCCCAAGAGTGTAAAATCAAACCCATAAAACCTAGCATTATTGAATTATAAACACGCCACATGCTTACAGATAACTCATCAACCACTCTTCCCTCATTTTGTCTAGCGTAAAGCATAAATTCACATGCTAAGATTCTTCATTATCGAAAGATAGTATTGAACATGTTGTGGGTCCTATCATCAAAGACTTCAGCACATTGTAGATCCCACCATCACTTGTACAACTTATATTCCAACTGTAAAGTGACTTTCTTCAATCTATAAAAGGGAAGAGATTCTCAACTCTCTGGGGGACTCTCTTACTAGCTTATGCTCTCTGACACAAGCTCTCTGAGCCCCCACTCCCACAGACACATATCACCGTCCTCACGGCCACCCAGAGAGGTCAAGGTAACTTCAAACCTTGCTTTCATATTTTACATATTTACTACCCATTTCATACTACTGACTTGAGCGTCGGAGTGCCCCCGGCACCCACCACACTGGTGGGTAGTCTGCTCCCGCTCACTCTACCTTTGTCTTGCAGGATCGCTAATGCCCCCAACCTACAAATTCTGATTGTGGACCTCGGCCGAATTCCAGCGTCCACAGATCCCATATTACGAGCCGACCTAGTAGAATTCCTAAAGAAGCGACACAAAAGTTTTGCATGGTCTCACAAGGACATGACTTGAATCGACCTTGAGCTGATTAATCACGAATTGCATGTAGATCCAGACCACACCCCGGTGAGGTAAAAGGGAAGGAAGTTTGCCCCTGAAAGAAATCGGATCATTGATGAAGAGGTTCATAAGTTGTTGCAGAATGGAGCGGTTAGGGAAGTGCAGTTTCTATAGTGGCTTGCAAATGTTGTCGTTGTGAGAAAAAAGAATGGAAAGTGGAGAGTCTGCATCGACTTTACGGATCCGAACAAAGCTTGCCCAAAGGATTCATTCCCACTACCACATATAGATTCTATGGTCGATGCTACAGCTGGACATGAGTTGTTGAGCTTCATGGATGCATATTCAGGCTACAACCAGATCCTCATGCACCTTGACGATCAAGAGAAGACAACATTTGTCACTAACCGAGGAATTTACTGCTACAAGGTTATATCGTTCGGCTTAAAGAATGCAGAGGCAACATACCAACGACTGGTCAATAAGATGTTCGCCAGTCAAATTGGGAAGATAATGGAGGTTTACATAGATGATATGCTGGTGAAGTCTGTTAAATCATAACAACACCTCAATCATCTGGAGGAAGCCTTCAACATTATGGACGAGTACGGAATGAAGTTGAACCCAACTAAGTGTGCGTTTGGTGTTGCCTCAAGGAAATTCTTGGGATACGTAGTCACTCGACGAGGGATATAAGCGAATCCAGACCAGATCAAGTCAATCCTCGACATCCCCTCACCTTCCAACCCAAATGATGTCATACGACAAGCAAGGAGGATTGCCGCATTAAACAGGTTCATCTCGAAAACCACGGATAAGCTTTTTCTGTTCTTTTCAGCTTTAAAAAAGGCCAACAGCTTTGAGTGGACTCCCGCTTGTGAAGAAGCGCTGAAAGGGCTCAAGCAATATCTTACAACTCCACCTCTGTTGTCAAAGCCACTCGACAATGAGAGGCTTTATCTCTACTTGGGAGTATCAAAACATGCGGTTAATGCAGTCTTAATAAGAGAGGAGGCGGAAACCCAACTCCCAGTCTACTACGTAAGTAAAGCGTTGCTGAGAGCAGAATCACGCTACCCGTTAATGGAGAAGTTGGTATTCGCTCTAATTACGGCTGCAAGAAAACTCAGACCCTACTTTCAGGGACATCCGATCACGGTATACACGACATATCCTCTGAGAAGCATACTCCATAAACCGGAACTTTCAGGGTGATTAATGAAGTGGGCAATCAAACTTGAGGAACACGATATATCGTATCTGCCTATGACCGCCATCAAATCTCAAGATTTAGCGGACTTCGTAGCCGACTTCACTCTCGGCCTACTTGCTGCAGCTGAAATCGAAGTCTGCTATATCCGTTCGACGATTCCTTGGAAACTCGCAGTCAACGGATCCAGTGACAAAAAAGGGTGTGGTCTTGGGATTATGATTACTACTCCGAAAGGCGACATTCTACAGCAAGCAATCAAGTGCATATTTAGAGTGACCAACAACGAGGTAGAGAACGAAGCACTGATTGCAGGGTTGTCTTTAGCCAAGGAACTGGGAGCCATGAAGATAAAATTAAAATCTGATTCTCAGTTGATTGTCAACCAGATCCAGGGGACCTATCATGCACGAGGTCTTCAGATGACCTCCTATTTACAAAAGGTAAAGGATATTCAGTCGACATTTGAAGAATTCATTATAACCCAAATCCTAATAAGTGAAAACTCCCAAGCAGATGCTCTGGCAACCATTGGATCAACAATGGAGGGAGACAAACCACGCACAATACTAGTAGTATATTTGAACTGGCCGGCAATTTGGAAGGAAGAAACAATTGTCGCATCGGTCGATTCAAGTGACACTTGGATGTCATCTATTGTTAAGTATTTGCAGGAAGGCGTGCTTCTAGACGATAAACCGCAAGCCAGAAAAGTCCAGAGACAGTCTGCAAGGTTCGTGATATTCAACGGTCAGCTGTTAAGAAGATCACTTTCAAGGCCTTACTTGAAGTGCCTCACACACGACGAAGTGCAGCATGTGTTGACAGAGCTACACGAAGGGGAATATGGGAACCACTTCGGTGGCAGAAGCCTAGCTCTTCGAGCCCATTCGACAGGATACTACTGGCCGACAATGAGGTCCGACTCAGCTGAATTCACTAAAAGGTGCGACAAATGTCAAAGGTTTGCTCCAGTTCCACATCTCCCACCAGAAAAACTCAATCCCATCATCTCTCATTGGCCGTTCATGAAGTGGGGAATGGACATCGTAGGAAAACTTCCAGTCGCGCCAGGCCAACGTGTCTACATGCTTGTGTTGACAGATTATTTCTCGAAATGGATCGAAGTTGAATCATTCGCCAGAATACGCGACAATGAGGCACAAACATTCATCTGGAAGAATATCATCTGTCGGTTTGGCATACCGAGAGAAATCATGACTGACCACGGCTCTCAATTCATCAGCCATCACTTTCAAGACTTCTGTAGGAATTGGGGCATAAAGTTGAGCTTTTCAACCCCACACTTCCCACAAGCGAACGGCCAGGCCGAATCGTCCTACAAAACGATTCTGAATACTTTGAAGAAGAGGTTGGAGAAGGCTAAAGGCGCTTGGGCGGATGAACTTCCAGGGGTGTTGTGGTCATACAGGACGACAACTCATTCTTCAACAGGCGAAACCCCCTTCACACTGGCATTTGGAACGGCAGCAGTAATATCGATAGAAGAAGCCAACCCATCCACACGGTACCAATGGCTCGACGACGAAAAAAATCGACAGCTCATGAATTTCAATCTCGACACGATTGATGAATTAATGGACCAAGCTTCAATTCGACTGGATGTTCATCAATAGAGGATGGCCAGATTCTTCGACAAGAACGCCATGAGCAGGACATTCAAGGAGGGAGATTGGGTCCTACGCAGAGTATTCCAGAACACAAAGGAGATTGGAGATGGAAAGTTATGACCAATCTGGGAAGGTCCGTACCTCATCACAAAATTTATCGGGAGAGGAGCCTACAAGCTGCAAACCTTGGAAGGGAATCTTGTCCGCAGTAGTTGGATTGTCGTTCATCTTAAGCGGTTCATCTGGTAACACTTAAGTTTTGTTATTTTTAGATGTAGTTATCTTTCGCAGTACTTAGTTATTTTTCAAAATATGAAATAAAGAAATTTGTAGAAGTTATTCGACTTATTGCAATAAAAATTCATCCATAAAAATCATTCGTCCGCGACTATACTTCATACGACAAAATAATATGCCTTGTTCAAAATATCGGCATACCACATTTCCATTCTACAAAGCAGTTTTATATTATACAAAATGTTAAACTAAAAAAACCATAAGTACATTAGCATTTAAAACCCTTAAATTTCAAGCGCACTGGCTGGTTCTTCTTCGGCAGCTGCGGGAACTCTAGTCGGAACATCTTCTTGGGCTTCGAGCTCCATCCTCGTTTCAGTATCGACCTCAGTCGGTCCAACATCTTCTCCTTCCTCCAATCGCTCTTCGGCCCTTTCCACTTCAGCTTCAGGAATTGCCACCGACTCTACCTCACACTTCCTTGATTCAACTTCATCACTTTTTCTTCTTCACCATCCTCCGTCGATGAGGAAAGCCCATCTACACGTCTTTCGTACTCCCGAATGCACTTCACAGGCTTCCAGTCGACATGCTTCCCAATAAAATACTCATTCATCAAATCATATATGTCTTTCATCATGGAGTCGATGGCAATTTCCTCCATCTGCTCTAATAATTATTCTTTTTCCTTCTTCACGCTCTCAAAATTATGCTTATAAATGTCGATAGTTAATTCAGACGTTTCCTTCTCCATTTTTAGAGTAGCCTTAACTTCATTCAACTCATTCTCAAGCCCTTTTTCATTTCTCTGAGAAGCGATCAGCCCGAACTTCAGTTCTGAAGCCTCATTCCTCACCGCCGACAACATTTTTTCTAGCTCCTTGATCCTTTGTTGACTCAACTCCACATTTTTTCGCATGTATAGACTACATTCCAATGCTTGAAAATTTCCAGGTTAGAGATCATTCGACCAAAAAAAGTGTGTATTCATTATACTCACTTGATAGTTCAGAGATATGACTTTCCTCATAGCCTCCACTGGACCGATCCGTGTTAACCTTTCTTCATCCCCCTCTAGAAGAAGCCCGTCCACAAATGAGTCGATGCTTGAAGGATTGGAGATTGCAGTTGACTCGCGAGGAACCTTTAAAATTACATTGTCAGCGTCTTCCTCCACCTCGGTGATGGATTTCCTTTTCTTCCCTGCAGAAGTCATTTTAGTCGACTTCCCATTTTCTGCAATAGCTTCTCTCGAGATGACTTCTTTGGGTTGGGGACCAGTTTCTTTTTCAACTTTCGGCTCTTTAATCTTCAACTTTCTTGCTTTCTTCCGATTCTTCATTTCGTCGAGTGAGGCTACTGTAAATGGACCAGTCATCATGTCCTCTGCGCATAAAAGTTCCTCAGGTTTTAGGGCCTTTCGAAATTTAGACTCTCCGTATAACTCTCGACACGACCATCTACAATTTATAACGGGAAATACGTCGTTACAAAATGCCAGAAGTGTACCTTCTCCTTCTCGGCTGAAGATATCCCTCCACAACAGAGTTGCCCTCAATCTCTTCTCCACAAAGATTCTTTTATAGTATCTTTCTTCAGCAGGCAAAACTTTAATTGATTTGGTGTTGGAAATTGTTCGAGCAGTCGAGTCAAATGATCTATTTTGTAGAGGATCTGCAACGACAAATACATGGTTATTCCAATTCATAAGTGAGATTCGAGGATTAAACATTAAAGAAAATGCGCTACTCACTCGACAAACTCCAATATTCTGGGATTCGACCAGCCCCGGCCGATCCAAATATATCCTCACCCCTTGCAAAGAAATAATCGGATTGCCAATTCCCCCTATCATTAGTCGGCAATCCAGTAACTAAGTGTGTCTTCCTCTGACGAAGAATCAAGGTATATCTTCCTTTCTCCTTCAAATGTTCTTTCAGGTAGTATGTGGCCAAGACATCTTTCACCTCAAAAAGCACTCCTAACTCGAAAGACATGCATTCAATCGACAATAAAATCCTCCATGCATTAGGCATCAATTGAGAAGGAGCAACCTCAAAATGATCCAGAACTTCCCAAACTAGTCTTGGTATGGGGAACCTCATTTGGTTCAGTCGGTAGGGGACATTCCCCATAGGCTCATGTGGAGTCAAATTAAAGATATGGACTTCCCTCAATCCATACGACATGTCGACTCAAACAAAAGCATGAACTTCCTCTGTCCATACGACATGTCGAGTGTGATTACTCTTGAACCATCATTTGGTTCAGTCGACATGGGAAATTCCCCATAGGCTCATGTGGAGTCAAATTAAAGATATGGGCTTCCCTCAGTCCATACGACATGTCGCGTCAAATAAAAGCATGGACTTCCCTCTGTCCGTATGACATGTCGAGTGAGATTACTCATGAACCATCATATGGTTCAGTCGACAATGGACATTCCCCATAGGCTCATGTGGAGTCAAATTAAAGATATGGACTTCCCTCAGCCCATACGATATGTCGAGTCAAATAGATGCATGGACTTCCTCTGTCCATACGACATGCCGATTGAGATTACTCCTGAACCATTATCTGGTTTAGTCAACATGGGACATTCCCCATAGACTCTTGTGGAGTCAAATTAAAGATATGGACTTCCCTCAGTCCATACGACATGTCGAGACAAATAAAAACATGGACTTCCTCTGTCCGTATGACATGCCGAGTGAGATTACTCATGAACCATTATCTGGTTCAGTCGACATAGGACATTCCCCATAGGATCATATGGAGTCAAATTAAAGATATGGACTTCCCTCAGTCCATACGACATGTCGAGTCAAATAGATGCATTGACTTCCATCTATCCATATGACATGTCGAGTGAGATTAACTCATAAAGCCTTCAACAAGTTTGGTCAACCAGGGACACCCCCTTGACTCATGTCGAATCAAAAGAAGACATGAATTCTTCCTCCCTCAGTCCATACGACTATGTTGATTGAATTTACCTCCTGAAATACCCTATGTACCTATCAACCATGAATACCCATCGAAGGATTCAAGACAAAACAATTGAAGACAAGCTCCCCCAGTCCGTACGACGGAACATCATGTGGATTAGCTTTGAACCTCTGCCAGGATCAGTAAAACAACTACCCATGTCCTGATTCATTCGACATGCTCGAAGGTACTCTCCAAGTCTAGGGCTTCCAGACTTAAAGAGTATGGGACAAACTGTAAGGGCCAAAATTAGGCCCAATGGTAAAATCAACATTTTACCCCAGGGCCAACCACCAAGCCCGAAGCCCATTAACGAATCCGACCCAAAAGATTAAACTAAGAGGCTTCACGGGCCCAAACCCATCGTCATCAAGAGAACCAACGGACACCAGTTACCAGATCAAGAGGAAATCTAAACTCATAAACATCATCATAAATTCGTCAGTTACCAGACATAAACTATCTATTAAATCGCCAGTTACAATAACTCCAACGGATAAAAGAGAGACCCCATATCATGAGGCCTATAAAAGAGGAGCCAAGGCATAAAGAAAAGAGGGACACATTTTATACGATCACCTATCACCGAATAAATTATAATACCCTGCCCTCACGGCAAACAGACGGAGACTGAGGTAACTTATGGCCTTGTTCTCCTTACTTCAGACTTTCCATATTGCTGACTTGAGCGTCAGAGTGCCTACGGCTTCCACTACACCGGTGGACAGTAACTTCCTCACTCTTACTACCATTATTTTACAGGTTCGCTAGTGCCCTTCATCTTAATTCTCGATTGTGGATCTCAGTAGAAATCAGTGTCCACAGACAGAATATATTTTAAACACTTTTTCAATAGGATCTCTTAGCAATTCAAACTCAGTATTACATTTATGATTTACAATACAATATTCGATATGTGTAGATATATGTGCATGTGTCAATCAAGATTGGATGGAATTACTTATGTATTATCACACTTTAAATTCTCAACCAATTATGCAACACATAATTAAGTTTCAATTTTATCACTATGTGTATGCTTGTGATAATTGAACAAATAATAACTAAGTAATTCCAACATGCGAATTACTATCTAGCAACACTAGTTGATAAGTTCTTAAGATTGTTGATATATTAGTGTCATTAAACATAAAATTAACATGCAACAAACAAATCCAGAACATAAAATCAAAGTAGATATACTTTTACATGCAAAACCCTAAAACTTTTAGAATGAAGAAAAACCTGAAAAAATGACGAATGCAACGGTCCAGGTCGAGAAAATTCTCCATCCTTAAGAACTTATCAGCCTCGTCTCAGTGCTATACGTGTTTTGTGGCTAATGTTCTCCCAGGATAGCCCGGATTCCTCTTGTTCAAGGAGCACTCCTTAACAAAATCTCGAACTTGGAATATGGTGGTACTCTCTCAGACTCAAGAAACAATATGAAACTCTGGACTTTATGTTTGAATTCGGATGGAATCAGATTCTTCAAAAAGGAACATAAATGCTTCCTTTTATAAGTATGGAAAGGTGCCTTAAGGGCACTGTTTGGATTGGGGTGCAACCCTCTAAAGGGTTATACCCCTCCTATGCACCCATTGGAGCATAGGACCATGTAACACACAATTGGAGGACATGTCCTTATGGGGTATCATCTAAAGGACATGCCACTCCTCCATCCAAACTATTATATTTGAAGATTTGAAGAATTTACAACATTATGTGGTATAAATTACAAGAAATTTAGGATGATTTTTTTAAAATGAAATTAAAATTAAATAACACCAAATAAAAAAAATTTACATATAATAAAAAAATTAAGTGAAATTAATATTAAATAAAACTAGATTAAAAATTACATATAATAAAATTAAATAAAGTAAAAAAAAAAAAAAAAAAGTTTCGGGCGCCCACTCAAAGGCAGCAATTGCTTGGATGAGTGCCCACTAAAGGCCTTGAGTGCCCTTTGAAATCTCTAGGCGTCCATCCGAGTGTCCTTTAAAACCCAGGATTAATTTGAGGGTAATTTTATCCGAAAATTTTTTCCTTGGTCAATAAAAATATTTTTTCAAAGTTCGGTTAATTTTGATAATGTGAGAAGTTAATGGGTCAATTTTGTAATTTTCTCAATATTAAATTAAGAGGTAATCTAATTATATGACTGAGCAGAGTTTCCCAGACATAACGCAAAGATTGTGGTCAATAGATGGCACATGATCCCTCTGATTGGTATGATAATCAATAAGGTTATGGTCAAGCTTAAAAGCTTAGCCAAATTGTATGATACCACTTGAAATAAATGAAACGATGAAGATGAACAAAATTGTGAACAAGCTAATATTTATTCCATGAAATTCCATTTTTCTTTTAGTTATTGTGAATTTGTTGAATATTTGTTAGGTGCATATATATATATTTTCTATACGCTTCAAACTTCAAAGTATTATTCCTTTCATTCTCTATCAACACAATTATATGGTTGCTGGCATAATCAAATTGGTTTTCAAATATCGTGTTCGATTTCGTTGGTACTATGTAGACACTGAATTTCGCTTTCGGCTTACAATCAAGAATCCATATGATTGAGTATGGGTGAGCACCGGTTCCGGGTTCCGGAAATCCGGGTTTGGAACCGGAACCGGTTGTAACCGGTCCGGTTCCGGTTCCGAATAGATGGAACCGATTTTTAACCGGTCCGGTTCCTGTTCCAGAACAACCGAAACCGGAACCGAATTTAGAACTGGATTCGATACCCGTATTGATACCCGAATGTAGAACCGAATTTGATAACCGATTTCATACCGGATTAGATAAAACTACATCGTTTTTTTAAAGGATAAAACTAAAAAAGCAGCAACCCTAAAACCCATTTGCATCGCTGCCAGCCTGCCATCGCACATACACTCTCCTCACTCAGTAACTCAAATTTGTATCACTTATCATTTCTTAGGAATTTGAATCACTTCTCAGTTCTCACTTCTCATCGCACATAGCCACATACACATTTCTCCTCACTTCTCAAATCGCTGCCATCGTTTCAGGTAATTCACCTTCACCACTTCTCTCTTTTGAGCCGATAACAATTTTTTTTATTCCATTAATTGAAGATATAGGCATGCATGTTAATGAAATGATGAAGATATAAGCACCATAAATTTATTTGTAGTTGTAGCAAATCAGCCACAAATCCTGTTTAGTTATGTTTCTTGTTTTAGTTTTTTTTCTTACTTTGTGCTCTTACTTATTGATATCTTTAGCTTTTTCTTTATCTACCGTTTTGGTTAAGTTCTTGGTCTTGACTCTCCTATGGCAGAGTTATCAATCCATCATTCAAATAACATGTTGATTAGTTGTTGAGCATGCAGATTCAGAAAAGCAAAATGTAGATTAATTAGGCTACTATACTATATGACCATTCTAGTTGTGGAGAATACTTATTCCCCTTGGACTTATAGCCAAAAGGGGGGGTTGTGGGAGGGAATATTTGCAATAGAAGTTAGCATTATGGAGGAGAAACTAGTAAGAATCTTCAAAGCTTGGATGGACTTGGATGTTTTCTGTTTATCTTTTGAAAAAATGAGGATACAAAAGTTGGGTTATGATACTAATCAAATTTTGGATCTTATTGAATAATATCTTTCCTTACGTAGCCTCTTTGTTACACATCTTGGCACTTTGCCATTGCCACTAGGATTTCAAAAGCTATTATAGTCTCTCTCAAATTGCTATAGTCAGTCAATATCTATCACTCACATAGCTTGTTAAAAAGATAATATAATTTGATTGCTAAAGAACTTTGTAGCACTTTTTTTATTCTACAATAATCCAGTATTTGAGGAACACTCACTGCTACATCATATACTAATGCTATCACCAAATATGATGTTGATGGATTACTCTAGACCATTGATTTTTACAAGGTCAAATTTGTTGCAAGTGCAACTTGGAAAGTCTTTTAACCCACATTCATTTTGGTCACTATATTTAGAAATTAACAAAAATGTCAATTGATTGTGAAATCCACAAGGACTGTTTGGGCAGTTTTTTGAAATATGAGTAATCATATCCATAGGCTTGCACTCATTTGCACAATTATTTTTGCTAATATGGCACCTTGTAAAATTTAAACACTTCAGCTACATCCTAGAAAATGATCTTCCTGTTGAAGTAGAGTTCAGTTCATTAACCAAAAAATCACTATGCATAAATGAATTGTCTGAGAGAAGAACTGGAGCAAAGTTTCCAAAATGTTTCACAAATCTTTACAGACTGTAGAGAAGACATCCAAGTCCAACTGACAGATAGAAAAAGCACTAAACCTTCATCCCATTTCGTACATAAATAACAGTTAAGTTAATATATTACTGTAACAAATAAAGGACAACAACAGAGAAGGAAAAAAAATAATGAATGCTACTTTCAAGCTTATCGATCTGACTTTGATTATTATCAAGTGCAAAAAGAATGAGTGCGTAGTTCATTAATATAACAAACCTACTCTGTGACTGTGATGACTTAGGTGTTAAACTGCGAGTGGTGACAATTAAGTTATGCTACAAAACTTCTTTAATCGCTTACTTGCTATTAAATGACAATGTTATATTAATAGGGTAATTCAGAATCGGACCGGGACCGGACCGGAACCGAATTGGAACTGAATAATAGGGTACCCTATTTAATTGGGTAGGTTCCAGTTCCACTTAGTTAGGAACCGATTTTTTCTGGGTAGGTTCCGGTTCCATGTGGAACCGGAATCGAAACCGGTTTTGCTCACCCCTATGATTGAGACACTGGCGATCCTGCAAAACAAAGGCAAAGTAACAGTGGAGTAACTACCCACTAGTATGTGTTGAAGACAGCCAGTGTGCTGCCTGGCATGCTTTCCACCGAAAGCATGAAGCTGCCTGGAAGCAGCTGTTGCAAACTGTCAAAAACATGTGCTACAGTGCACGCGTTTTTGACAGTATAAAAGAGCCTCAAAACCATTGTTATTTGTATCCCAATGTGTGTGTGTGATTTGTACAGAGAGTGTTGAGGTTTTTTATAAGTTTCTTGGTGTAAACTTTGAATATTATTCTTGTAGTAATAATACGAATTCGGTTTTTCCTCAAATACACTCTAAGAGTGATCGGTGAATCACAACAAGTGGTATCAGAGCTTTGGTTCTTCATTGGGATCGAAAAACCGAAGAACGGAGCTTGGTTCGGAAAATTCGAGTTCCGGCAAAGTTGTCAAAAATCAACTTTGAGCACACCATCAGCTAGTTCACGTCGAGACGAGCACGGTGGTATTTTCCGGCGACCGAACCGACGTCCCAGAAGCCCGCACGCGCCTTCCAGAGAGAAGCCCACGCGCCTCCAGTCGCGCCACGCGTCTCACGCGCGCCAGAGGTTGAAGACGATCCGCGTGGCAGCCACGTCAGCGCCACGTCAGCACCAGTCAGCGCACAGTCAGCGCTGAGTCATCCGCCACGTCAGCGCCCAGTCAGCGCCCAGTCAGCAGACACGTCAGCCGCCACGTGTCTGCCACGTCAGCAAACCGGTCCCACCTGCCACTTCAGCACTGCCACGTCAGCGCCACGTCAGCAGCCTGGTAAATTTCATTTAGCCCCCTGAAGTTTTGAAATTTACAGTTGTGCCCCAGAACTTTTAGGAATTTACAAATTAGTCACTGTGTCGGATTTAGACCAACGAAGTGTCTATTCCACCATTTTCAACCGTTCCGGACGCAACGGTGACCTCCGATTTGTGAAATTCAGACCCGATTTTAGTGTATTCCCATTTTAAACTTTAAAACTTAAAATGGAGATGGAGGATCTCATTCTGGTGCAATGATTAAATTGGCTGCAACTAATTACTCCATCTGGAGACCTCGGATGATAGATTTCTGCATTGCAAAGATTTGTTTGATGTCATCGAGTTGAAGGGAGTGAAACCAGAGTCTGTTAAGGAGTATGACTGGAATAAACTCAACAACAGAACTTTGGGTCAGATAAGGCAGTGGATCAGTCACAGTCTTCCACCATGTAGCACAGGACACAGATGCTTATGGAATGTGGAGGAAATTGGAAGACATGTTCCAGGCCAAAACAGCTCGGAATAAAGCCTTAATCATGAGGCGTTTGGTAAACCTGAAGCTACGGAGTGGAACTTCCGTTGCGGAACACACCAACGAGTTCCAGAGCCTGGTGAACCAGTTGTCTGCAGTAGACATGCAGCTGGGAGATGAAGTACAAGCCTCTTACTACTCAGTTCCCTTCCTGATAGCTGGGAGACATTGGTGGTTACTCTCAGCAATTCCGCTCCAGGAGGTAAAGTTACCATGCCTATGGTAAAAGATGCCCTGTCGAATGAGGAGTCCAGGAGAAAAGATGTTGGCTCAGAACAGACAGAAGCCTTCGTCACAGAGACTCGAGGAAGACATCAAGGAAGAGATGGTGAGAGAGGCAGAAGCACAACCAGGGGTAGATCCTCAGATGGAAGGAAGCCTACCTATAAGTGCTACCATTGTGGCATTGTAGGCCACCTAAAGAAGAATTGCCGAAAACTGCAACGAGAGCAGAGAGAAGGCAATCACCAGCCGAAGAATGACGAAGGAGAGACACTGGTCGTTGTCCAAGAAGATGTAGCAATATGCTCCATACAGGAAGAAACATGCATTCACAACGCAACCCAAGATGTTGAGTGGGTGGTAGATACTGCAGCAGCATCCTACCACGTCACTCCTCACAGAGATTACTTCACAACCTACAAAACATGAGACTTTGGAGCAGTGAAGATGGGAAATATCAGTTCCTCTGGGATAGTAGGAATGGGTGATATTCAGTTGCGGACAAATGTCGGGTGTACATTGATCTTGAAGGATGTCCTGCATGTTCCAGAACTTCGGCTGAATGTACTCTCGGGGATAGCTCTTGACAAACAGGGCTATGACAATCACTTCAGAAATGGCAAATGGAGAATGACAAAAGGTGTCATGGTTGTCGCCCGAGGACATGCTTGCGGCGCACTATACAAGACTCATGTGAAGATTTGTGCAGACAGCCTCAAAGTAGCTGAAAAAGAGGCTTCTCAAAATCTGTGGAACCGGAGACTCGAACACATGAGTGGGAGAGGGTTGTCTACCCTGAACAAGAAGGAGCTTACCAAGGATGCTGCACGAGGTCCTTGCAACCACTACTCAATTGGTAAGCAACGCAGAGTCTCATTTGATTTCTCTTCAGAGAGAAGATCGGAGTTGCTCAGTCTGGTGCACTCTGATGTTTGTGGTCCCTTGGAGGTTGATTCATTGGGCGGTAACAAGTATTTTATGACTTTCATCGATGATGCTTCACGGAAAATCTGGGTGTATTTCCTCAAGACGAAGGATCAGGTCCTAGATCAGTTCAAGCTGTTCCACGCCATGGTAGAGCATGAAACAGGGAAGAAGCTGAAGTGCCTTCGCACAGACGATGGAGGCGAGTACAGTTCCAGAGGTTCGAAGCCTACTGCATGAGACATAGCATTCGACATGAGAGAACTGTTACACATACTCCACAATATATAATGGTGTCGCTGCAAACATGAACCGCACCATTATGGAGAAAGTCAGAGGAATGATCAGTATGGCTAAGCTGCCAAAGCCATTCTGGGGAGAAGCTGTTCGTGCTGCCTGTTACCTGATAAACAGATCACCATCTGAACTGTTGAACTTGGAGATTCCGGAGAAATTTTGGTCTGGTAAGAATCCCTCATACACTCACCCTAGAGTATTCGGTTGTTTAGCTGTTGTATATGTATCCAATGAGCTCAGGGAGAAGCTCGATGCAAGGACAACTCCATGTATATTCCTAGGCCATGGAGATGAAGAATTTGGATACAGACTATGGGATCCGAAAGAAAAGATGGTCATTAGAAGCCAGGAAGTAGAGTTTCTTGAAGACCAGACAATTGAAGACATTGAAATGCCCAGAATGTCTTCCAATACCAGTGCCAACAGAAATCCAGACCCAGCACCAGCACAATTGGCCACAGACAGGGTGCACGAGGAAATTCCAGAAGCAGAACCAGAGGAGGCAAATGAAGATGTTGAGCAGGGGGAGACACAGCCTGTTCCATCGGAGATTACAGAAGAAAGTGTTGAGCAGGGGGAGCCGCAACCCACTCCACTAGAAGCTAGAGGATCATTCACAGAGATGGATGATGACAGACCTCCTGAAACCAGTGGACCTCAGACAAGAAGATCTGAGCGAGGCAGGATTCCATCAACCAGATATCCGGGATCCGAATATATTCTGCTTACTGATGTGGGGGAGCCAGAGAGTTTCCCAAAGGCAAGAAGGCACTGAGGAACAAATGGGTGAAGAAACATGGCAGCAAAACTGTGCAGAGACACAACAGAAGATTACTGTGCAGAGACACAGTGGATTGTACTATGCAGAGACATAGCAGGAGAATATTGTACAGAGATGCAGTGAAGTGTGCTGTGCAGAGACACAGCCGACATGTCCACAAAGGAACGATGATCGGGACAAGCTAGAGTTGTGCAGAGACATAACCGGGATAGCTGTCAGATGATACAGAGAACTACGATTGGCTTGATCCCAACTCAGGGTACGTAGGCAGTCATACAGATGCAGCCAGGGGAGGATCCTTTGGAGGATCCGTTTTGTATGATAATGGTCGGCTCACATTTTGTGGAAATCTTCACCGAGGGGGAGATTTGTTGAAGACAGCCAGTGTGCTGCCTGGCATGCTTTCCACCGAAAGCATGAAGCTGCCTGGAAGCAGCTGTTGCAAACTGTCGAAAACGTGTGCTACAGTGCACGCATTTTTGACAGTATAAAAGAGCCTCAAAACCATTGTTATTTGTATCCCAATGTGTGTGTGTGATTTGTACAGAGAGTGTTGAGGTTTTTTATAAGTTTCTTGGTGTAAACTTTGAATATTATTCTTGTAGTAATAATACGAATTCGGTTTTCCTCAAATACACTCTAAGAGTGATCGGTGAATCACAACAGTATGGTGGATGTCATAAGCACTCCGACGCTCAAGTCAGTGATGATGACGAGCGGAAAGAAAGGGAAGAGCAAGACAGAGAGTTACATTGACCTTCGTAAATTGCCGTGAGAGCGGTAGGCTAATGTTTATGGAGTAGTATATTCTTTGAGAACTCAAGTATGAGAGCCAAAGCTTGAATGAATCTTCTCCATTAAATCCTTTATACCCCATCTCTTTTTATAGGCTGTGTAATAGCCCATTTAATCGGTTTAGGATTTCTTGGAAGTGTAGTATTCTATTCCTATTTAGGAAAGAGTAGTAGAGTATGGACTGAATTAAGAGTGCATAGATATCCGAGATTATGTGTAATCCATGTTGTAATTGGATTATATCATCGTCTAGATAGTTTATCTTGATCCAAATACTTAATTTCCTCATTAAGAATGAATTAATCATGTGTAGACTGGTAGGTAATGCCTACAGTGACATTGCATAATATGGAGTAGTGTCGGCTGAGACAAGGTTCAAGTAATGTCGTATGGTGACGGTGTTGTCACACGCGTATAACGCAAGCGCACGTATCGTTCAAGTAGTATAAAAAGTATCGATCCCACGAGGACTTAATACCTAAACTATTAATTTATGAAGTCAAATTTTTACAAGTATCTAATGGATTAGTTGTTTGTTTTAATGGTGACTTTAAATTAAAACAAGTAAATAAAATGTCACAAAAGTATATTGAGGAAAATTCAATATTAAGAAACTATACAGGGTTGTGAATTCTTCCAATATCTTTTACAGATGAAGTGATTATCTTATGTTTGTGTAATATATTGGTTTACTAACTTGGAACACGAAACTCTGCAAAAGCCTCTGTCGATGGTCGGATGCAAATACCCAGTGTAACCCAATTATTCATATGTCTATGTCAACAAAGTTACTTGAATTCATTAAGATTAAGTTCCAATTGTGGCTACCCATGCCCGACAGGTATATGTCTATCCTGTAAGGAAATCTATTAAAGAGTTATCTATCCTCAAGAAAGATCGTGGACTATTAAGTTTAAGGCTGAAACCTAAAATTCTTTTGTCAAGTTTATTTTAAGTTTACCGGATCAATCTTATTAATGGCCAGTTAACAAAAAATATTAAGTTTAAGACTTAATAAGTAAACATTTATATTACCCAAACTATAAAATAACCCCTTATAACCCGGTGATATTGGAATTCATCACAACCCCAGATAACAGGTTTAGCTACGACACATATTTACGGCTAGTAAAAGCTTAAATAAAATAAAAGACATAAAGTAAATGCTGGAGAGTAAATGACAGAAAGTAAATGATGGAAATTAAAAATGTAAAAGTACAATAAAAGAAAATGCTGGGGGCTAGAGGATCCACTTTTAATATTTCAAAATTAGAAATCTTCCTTATTGTCAATGTTTACTGATTAATTAATTATATTTAACCAGACCATAAAGACGATAATTCCATTTGTCTCAATTAAATCTAACCGACCATATAGGCGGTAACAAGGTTATCACCTAAACAGACCATATAGGCGGAAACTACGTCTGAAATGTAAAACCAACCATATAGGCGGTAAATAAGGTTATCACCTAAACCGACCATATAGGCGGTAACTAATTAATCCAAATTTTAATTAAAATAAGGGAGATTAATCTAATTTATTATATTAAAAGTCTCACATTTTCACCCCAGCAGAATGAGATTACCTGCTCATGTTGTAAATGAAAACACACAAAATTTTATTAATTAAATAAAAAGAAAATACAAGAAAACTTAAATAAATACACAAGATACTTTCCTTTAGGTTTTCATGGAGAAATTCCTCCAAAGAAAGTATGAGAAATTTACAAAGTTTAGCTTGGTATTTATAGGCAAATCTAAAGGCTTCCACCAATTTCTCCACCAATTGCTCCACCAAACATGGCACAAAACATGACATCAAACATGACATCAAACATGACACCAAACATGGCACCAAATTCTCATCTTTGGATTGACAATTTTTATTTTATTATTTTATTATTTTATTTCTTTTAAAAAATGACTTTAATAATTACACATAACATACTTCCAAATATTTTATCAATTTCGGTCATGGAAACTTCAGAATTCGAAATTATTTTGAACTTCAAAGTTGTATATCTTTGCGTCTTCTTTAATCTGGAACTTAAATCACCTCAATCCGATATCGGAGTAAAAAGTTATGGCCAAAATACGACAATTGCGCAAAGTTGGAATTTCCGAAATTGTATTTCGTTAGAACGTCATTTCAAGTTTCCAATCTCCAAAATCAAAATGTCAAGTCCAGTTTTTGCCCTTATTTGTTCCACATTTAGTCCTAAATGATTTCATTGAGTCCCAATTTTATTTTATCTACAAAATAAACTAAAACACATCAAAAAGTTCATCAAACCCGAGAAATTAAACAAAATATTAGGTAAAAAATGCAGTAAATATTGATATATTTTCCGTTCATCATATGAGACATTGAATAACATGATTAGGATTTGCTGGAGACCTTTTGAGTCGTGTGGATTTATCCCTTGGGGGGATGTATGATGAACTCATGGGTCCATAAACGAGCCTTGTGTATACTGTATAGGCTCGATTATCCAGTGGCTGGAACCCAATTTGATTGGGCCTGGACAGTGACCCAAGATACCTCCGATACAAATCTAATGCGTGGGCTTGATATATAATGATATTTGGATCATTAACCCAAATTTGACCCATACATACCATTCAACTGAATGCAATTCAATTGTTTCCTTATGCTTATGCAATTTCAACGAGGGAATTTCAAGTTCAACCAATCAACTTTCAAACATCACGTAGATGAATATTTAATAAAGGATAATGATTTTTTTAGACGTAAGTCCTAAAAGATTATTATTATTTTTTTATAATTAATATTATAAGAGAAAGGTTTGGTTCCAAATGTTGTATATATAAACATAGTGATCAATGATATCTGCAAGAGAGGAATAACATTTTAACATAATGATTACATTTAAGTTGTAGGTCTGATTTCTAAGCATAAAGCTGAAAGCTAAAAGGTTAAACAGGAATCCTTTTGCTGCATATATTTATTGGGAATGAAGAAACATCCGTATGCCTTTACAAAGATCAGCATAAGCATTACCTAATTTACATTAGAAGTAAGAAAAAAGAGAGCAAGGAGTGGAAGGAGCATTGGCGTTCACCGACTCGAATCTAAACTAGATTACTTTGATGCTATTTGCTTCTATTCCTCTTTCGGCCACGAGCCCTACTAGCTGGAGCACCTTTCGAAGTGCTAGTAATCTCCTTTGGAGGTTCTTCCTCACTCTTGTCATCACCACTCCGTTCATCAAAACTTTCAGTTTTGTCTGTGGACTCTTCTTCTTGTTGCAAATTCTTCACGATATCTTGTTTTGTAAGCTTGTCTCGAAGCTCTCTGAGTTTTGCTTTCTTTGAATTCAACACACCAAGGAACTAGCAGCAGGAAAAAAAGCCAAAGTCTCAGCAGCATAAAAAAGAATGAACATTCTTTTGATTCATGTTTATATATTGCATATACAATACCCAAAAAGGTCTCATAGGTCCTATTAACCCTTTGATACTCTTGCTTAAAGTTCAAAGCATAATGAAATAATTTAACTATGGTTAACGATATATACCGTAAACATCAATTATGGAGAATCTAAATCCAAACATATATGTATCCAGTATTTGTGTGTTCCAATCGAGTGAAATGAATTGGAAAAGAAGCGATTAAATTATCAGAGTATTATTCTTTCACGCACCTTCGGATAGATTGCTGATTCAAACTCCACCTTCTCATTGTTAAATCTCTCACTTTGTGCTAAACACTTCTCAGCCTCCACTTTTAGTCTCTCAAAAGATTGAGTTTTTGTGACAACTTCATCCTGTATACAAGCGATAAAAATGCTTGAGTTGAATACAGGAGGTCTAGTGTTTGAACCCCACTCACGTGTGAGGAGGGGATGTGGTTTCCATTAGGCTAAATAAAGAATAATAATAAATCATGAGTATGTTTAGGGGTGAAAGGCCACTTAACCTGATCCAATATAGTTGCTAATTAATACAGACATTCCTAAAAACAAAATGACCTAGCCTGATAGGACCATTTCATTTCAAAGTTATAAAGGATGGATCCCAAACAGCTAGGAACTCAAGCACCCAGGAAAGAGCTTGTTCAAACTTGGCCATTAGAAATGCAGCTTGAACAAAATAAACGAAAATTGTACTGCTGATTCAAAATTTCCCAGAATAAGACAAAAATGAAACATAATGTGGCTAAAATACTCAGGTAAAGGTGCTTAATAAGTTTTCACCAGTACCCAAATTTGTAAAATGAAACATATCTCAGTTTAATCCATAAAGAATCCAAAGAATTATTGACCACCTTCAGAGAAATTGAACTTCTAAAGGTATAAATAATTTAAAAAGGAAAACTATATTAGTATCTGATAAGGGTAGCAAAGGAATATTGGAATCCAGAGGCGAGAGTATCACAAGTGCAGGGCAACTTCCAGGATTGGCCCAAGTTCAAGAAAAAGGACCAATGCAGTTTGTCTACCAAAGGAGGAGGGGCAGTGAGAATAAGTAAATAGGGGAGGATGAAAAGTATCAGTTGTAGGAGGTGTGAGTGCTGACGTGGAAGAGAGTTTGTTAAGGGTAATGATGAGATGTTAGGTTGTATATAGCAGAATATTGAGAGGAGGAGTGCGTGTGTTCTTTTGTTTGTTTATTTGGTATCAGCAGTTGTGCTGGAGAGAATCCCAGCTATGCCTGGAGGCCACTGAGCCTGAGTGATCTCTATTTTGTTATTTGCAGATCTTTATTATTTGTAAGGAAGACACTCTATAATATACAAACATTATCCATAGTTCTCTTCTTTTCCATTACTGTTTTATGCTACTGCCATTCATACAGCATCTTAATCAAACACCAAGTTCTCTTAATTTGTGTTCCGAGCATCTTTACTAAATTGTTCGTAATAGTATCATCCTCATGAAACATTATATGAAGAACCAAATCAATGTACAACCATTAATAGTTTGGACTCAAACATCAAGAGAAATCTCTTCCGTTGAACATAAAACAGCCAAGTATAGGCAGATCCCAAGTCTTTTCTTCCATTGCCCTTTCAATATTACATGCAACATGTACCACGTAGTTGTATATAATCTAATCAAATACAATTATTTCAACTGAAAATCTTCAAAATTTCAACCCAAAAAACAAAGACTTACACTGAGCTTAATGTTTGCATCCATAAGAAAGTCCAAAATTCCAGCAGTAACCTTCTTGCCATTAGGTGCCGGTCCGCATTTCCACCGCCATTCAAGCTTAGTCCCTTCCTTCTCAAATGTCCACGACAACTGCAAATATATCACAATCACATCCCGACATAATTTCACAACAACATATTCACACAAGCTCCCAATTCAATAGCTGCTGCCTGCTGATACTATGTTAAACAAAGTGGCCCAACAATGAAATTCTAATACGAGCAATAAAAAAATTCACCTTTTTTTCCCAATTTCAATCACATAAATAAAATTTAAAAACAAAACAATAAAAACTAACTCTTTTACATCCATCAGCAGCATCAGTGAAACCATAAACAGAGCCAGGCTGCTGAAACCCTAAATACCCCTCGGCCAATTTGATGTATTCGGCAAGTGGCTGGTCCCACTGAGCCGCCCTCTCTTCCACCTGCTCCTCAGAAGCTGCCGAAAAGGGTTTTTTTTTGAACAAAAAAGAAAAGAAATTTGACAATTTTACTTTAAAATTTGTTAGATTTTTCATATTACCGTTGCAGAGCCAAGCGTTGAGGCCGTCGGTGATGGAGAGTTGGAAGTGGGTCTGAAACCACGTGCCCTTTACGAAAATGGGATCGGCGTCATCGGAAATCTCAAGCTTTAGACATGTATGTCTCGTCGTCTCCATTGTTCCGCAGTTCCTTCTTTGAGAAGCCTCAGGTAAAGAAATCTTCCCGCCTTTTCAAGTTGTGTGTTTTGGACTCTTGGTTCGCTAAATATGACGAGGATGTATCCTGTCTCCAGTACACGAAGCCTAATTTTTTTTATAAAAATATGAGATAGTTAAGATTTTATCTATTCTCTTTAAATTCAGATAAATTGATTTAGCGTCAGAATTTCAAATCTAAATAAAAATATACAGTATATGAAAGCTATTTTTTTAATTTTTCATATTTCACCTCACGGTTTATAAAAGTAACATAAAAACATTTGTCAGAGAACCACTCTCAAGGCCACGTGCCAGACAAACTCACTAGTGCATATATTATTAAGCACTACGATAATCATAGCATTATCATCAACAATCCCAGCAAAAAAAAAAAGAAAAAAAGAAGATGTCTTTAAGATTCTATCAAGCTCTCTCTCTGTATCATCTTTTTCTGATTCTCTTAATCTTTCGTTCCATCTCTGCAATCTGGGCTCAACAATATGGGGACCCAATAATCAGAACCATGGAGGCTTTCTCAGGGTACCCAATTCATGAATCAAATTCATTAGTTCAAAATTTTGTTTCTTCACTCTCAGTTGATACTGAGAGTCTCCAAAAACAGGTACTGAGCAAATTTATAGTAGTATTGGAGAGTATAAATGATATGGGATTTGTTTGTCTTCTTGTAAAGATGTGTTATTTTTGTTTATTAGATTGATGAACTCTCAACTTTCTCGGTTTCTCCTGCTCCATCAGTTACTAGAATCCTGTACTCAGAGAAAGATGTATTGGCACGCAGGTAACTATTTAAGAAGTTACAGTTCTTGTGTATGATCTTAGTTGTCTACAGGCTTAATAGAAAGTTGCAGTTTTTATATTGTTTTTGATGAATTATTTTATCTTTTGGTATGTTGAGTTTTTCTTTTTACAATATTTGATCTTGTGGAGTTGTTTCTTGTTGTCCTTAGAACATTTATGCTTTTGTGTTAACATGAATAGGCCTAATTTATTGAATTTTCAGTGTGTTCGAATGAATTTAATTTGTTTGTTAGGGGCATTTCAGTGGCCCCTTCATGCATTGCTGGAAATATCATATATGTAGAACATAACTCTTGCTTCTAATTAAGCAGGAGTTGTATAATATTTCCGGCCATTATTTTGTAGTTATTACCTTACTATGCAATTTAAGCTCTGGGTTCTGAACATACTATTAAGGATGTTTATATGTTGCTTAAAGCATATATTCAATCATATATGGCTTTTTAATCATGTGCAAAGGACTATCAAGTTAAACTCTTATATGTCAGAGTTTTCCAAACCTTCTTTTCTATTGTTCACCTAAGCCGAGGGTTTATGTTATCTGTTTGCAATAATTTAATGCAGGTACATCAAGACCTTGATGAGGCTCTCAGGTCTCTCAGTTAGAGAGGACGCAGTTGGTAACATATTTGGTAGATGGTGAGATTTCATCTTCCTCTTTAGGATTTTGGATATCATGAATTGTTTGGCACACTCATGTTGAAAATAAAATTTGAAGTTCGTTATATCAACCCAATTCAACTCAAGATAGCACTAAGCCTGTGTCACTTTGCCGGGATGGATCTTCCCAGTTCCATTAGTTTTCACTGAGGAGGTTCTGTTCCTGTTACCGGTTTTGGGTTGATATATTATTGGAATTGAATGAAAAGCATAGTGTGAGTATACAGCCTGTGTACTGCATTGTCTATGAAAAAGCCATAATTTCCTCAGCAACTGAAGGTAAAGACACCATTTAGCTAGTAGTGTGCTTTTCACAAATGGTAATCTAAGACTTTTGCCGTTCTGATTTCCCTTTTTTTCTGAAATTTTTCTCCTATTTGTTACAAAGATGAAGCTTCTTAGAAGTTCGTCTATATTTATTGAAGGGATTTTGTAATCTTATTACTTTAAGATTATCAGAATTCAGAGCTAACATATTTGTCTTGATTTCTTTAAGAGCCACATTTCATGGTTTCTATTTCGAATCCTCAAATATCTTTGACGGTGCTCTCACTTCTGCTCTCTTTTATGCAGGACTGGTGATGAACCAGAGCTTGCTCCAGTTGCAACGGGTTCCCACACCGATGCCATTCCATACTCAGGGAAGTATGATGGTGTTGTTGGTGTGCTAGGTGCAATAGAAGCCATTAATGTGCTGAAAAGGTTAATGATAAGCTCTGATAAATCTGAAATATCTGGGTATTAATTGACATCATACTCATGCTCCTTTGTGGGTTGATTAGCATTCTGGTTTAGCACTGGACTATTCTCTCTTTGAAAATCCTTGGCAATAAGTGCAATTTACACATGTAACTTTATGCAGGCATGGGTAAATTTATAGATGTGGAAGCTCCATTTAGTAGATCTAGTGATCTACTGTGCTGTAGGCAAATAATGTCAAAATTGACTGAGACCGTGCACAGACATTCCTTGCCAGTCACAAGCTACTAATGAAGAGACTTGAAACATTTTCTAAAATTGTATTCAAAGACACCTTAAAATTGTTTCTTGGAAATATGGACGTAGTAAATATCTTTATGTATGCTTTTCGTTTCCAGTAAATAAATCTTAAACTGAGAATGTTGAACATTATATACCCATCAGACATTTTGAATGAATAGCTATAGATCTGAACCTAAGTACTCCCCTTGAGACACAGCCAAAGCAGATGGTTTAGTCTGCATTCCGGCATCCATAACCTCACAATTCATTTTTACTTTACCATTCGTTCCAAGCCCCTTGCTTGTAAAAAACTAATTCATGCGGTACTTATTCCTAGATATGGATACCAACCCCACTATTGAGTTAGAACCGGAGATTCTCAAAACCTGATTAAGAGATCTCGATCCGGGGCGAATAGCGAAGCACAGGCCCCCTCCACAATTTTTGGTCTATGCTATGTTGACTGGGTGGTCTTTATTAACAGGTCTGGTTTCAAGCCTAGAAGGTCACTGGAGGTTATCATGTTCACCTCAGAAGAGCCCACACGCTATGGGATCAGTTGTTTGGGAAGGTTAGCCGATTGTAAATAGTTAAAATTTCATAACTCTAAATATGCACTTTTGTTTATTTCGTTACTTCCCTTTCTTAATTTTTTCATATATAAAAATGAAAAAAGATAATTTTCTTCTAAAGTTTCCGTTTACTTATGTTTGCAAATTTATGGTAACCACTTCTACTGAATAATAAACTTCAAAGGATTATGTCTTGCAATGGTGGACGGTATATGGTTTGAAAATCTCATACTATAAGAGTTCCTCATATGTTGTTTATATTGTGCAGCCGCTTATTGGCAGGGATTAAGTCACTTGCAAAAGATCTGATATCAACAGTTGATGGTCAAAATATATCATTTCTGGATGCTGCAAAATCTGCGGGATATGCAAAAGAACATGATGACTTATCCGGTGTGTTTCTGAAGAAAGGAAGTTACTCTGCTTTTGTCGAATTGCATATAGAGCAGGGACCCATTCTGGAGGAGGAAGGTTTGTCATTTTTTACTGCTTAATTTATCTTCATGATCTCCATTTCTTGGTGATTATTAACCCACTTTTTATTTCAATCCAGGTACATCAATTGGTATAGTTACTGCCATTGCAGCACCTGCAAGTATAAAAGTGGATTTTGAAGGCAATGGAGGTCATGCGGGGGCTGTCTTGATGCCAAATAGGTAACTGCAATCTGCATGTATGCCGTTACCTATACATTATATTTTCACTGTGATTTTTTTACTATGCTTGTTCATTCAACAAAATCCATAATGTTTTACATGTAATGAGCAGAAATGATGCTGGTCTGGCAGCTGCAGAATTAGCACTAGCTGTTGAGAAACATGTTCTAGAATCTGGATCCATTGATACTGTTGGTACAGTCGGTAAGTAATCTTCCTGAACGGCTAAACATAGATTTTTTTGGGTATTTAATGCATGTAGAGTCCTTGAATCACCAAAACCTTTAAGTTTGATTAATTGATTTGGCTATCTTATTTTCTTAGAACATTGGTTTAACTTCGTTATATTTCCTGTTTCCTAAGGTATTCTGGAGCTGCATCCTGGTGCTATCAACAGCATACCAAGCAAGTCACACTTGGAAATTGGTATGTTTCCTATCAATTGTTCAAGTCTTTTTGGATAACATGCTGACAAGTTACAAACCTAAATAGAGTTTCCTTGAGACGAGTATTCCTAATCATGAGTAAAATCTTGGCATTATGCTTTTGCCAGAGTTTGATTACATATGATTCAGTTTCCGTTGATTTCGGACATTTTTCTTTATTATATATATATTGAGTTTTCTCTTATCTTTCCCTTGGCAGACACAAGAGATATTGATGAAAATCGAAGAAATACCGTGATTGAAAAAATCCATCAATCAGCAGTTGCAATAGCTAAAAATCGTGGGGTCACGCTATCTGAATTCAAAATCGTAAATCAGGATCCACCGGCTCTTTCCGATAAATCAATAATTGAGGCAGCAGAAGCAGCATCAAAAGAACTAAATTTAAAACATAAGTTTATGATAAGCCGAGCTTACCATGATTCACTCTTTATGGCCAGGTATCGATAGAGAGAAAGAGTTCATGTATTTACCTTTTTCAGCACCATGATATATGTCCACTATTTTGAGCCCTTCAAGTACCATGTTCTTAGATATAGAGAGTTCTCTCTTTTCTTCCCCCTCTTTTTTTTTAACTTGGAAAGAGAAGGAAAATGACAAAATCTAGTGATCCAAGATACCTAAACATGCATGGCGGACTTCAGGTTAAGAAACTTTCTGAGGTGCCTACTAAGATACTTTTCACAGTAATATACTGCATGCTGATAAGTTGCTGAAATTCTCATGATTGAGTGATGCCTGAACTCGAAAGTCCCCACATCCAATCTTTTTCTCTCTCCCAACTCCCAAGTTCTTCACAAACAATTCACAGCAACAAACTCAAACAGATGATGAAGGCATATTTACTCATTGTTTTTCTTGCTGGCAAGTGGCAACCTGCTTCTAATTCCATGTTCACATGCTTGCAGGGTATCTCCAATGGGCATGATATTCATTCCATGTTACAAAGGTATGGTGAACACCTTTAGTTCCTTCTGCATCTAGCAATGTAATACTTGCATCTTCTTATTATTAGGTTGAAATATTCTTAGTGGCATTTGAAAATAACTTGTAGGATTTCATCAACTAAAACTTTTAGGAAGCATCTTGGTTCCCACCAAAAAGCATTTTCATCGGTGCCGGTACTCCTTTTGCCTTTTGAATTCTGTGCACAAGAGAAAAATCTTGTATGCAAGCACATTGAAAACCCGTGATATGAATTAGAAAATGTAAGCTTGTACGAGTAGTAGGGCGCCTACCTATTTATTCAGGAATGGTGTCAACACAAAAGGCTAATATAGCTAGTCAAATAGAGGACTTCTAGTATGTGTAAACTATCTAATCACCTTCTTACTGTACGAGGGAAACAGAGTATAACGTTTCACACATTTCGTTTCGCAGGTTACAGCCATAAGCCCGAGGAATATGCTTCTGGTGAAGACATGGAAAATGGGGTAAAGGTATTAGCATTAACCCTTGCCAAGTTGGCCCTGCAATGATCTTTGTTTGTAATTATTGTTAACTAGCTACTTAAAGATTATTAAGGCAGATTGCAAGAATCAAGGATAACACTTCTCTAGCCCCAAATCAAGCACAATCAATCCCATAATATTCTCCTCTGTAACTGCTGCATAATTTCAGCAGAATCCTTATTTTCTACCATATATAACTCTCTGTAATTGTGTATATAAGTAGACTCATATTTCATCAATAAAGTGTGGAAAAACATTCACCAAATACAATAGTCTCTGTCTTTATATGGTATTAGAGCCGGCCTCTAACGAACCTCCGATCCAACCTATAGCTATGTCATCCTCCTCTACCGATCAAAATCCATCTTTTACAATCAATACCCAACCACAGCTGCAACTCATCTCTCTCAACATAAACAACCACATCAATGACAAATTAACATCCTCCACTTATCCTCAATGGCGTGCCCAATTTGAAGCTCTTCTCATCGGATATGATTTACTAGATTATGTTGAAGGCACTTCCATTTGCCCAACCTCCACTGGCACCACAGCTGATGCACTGCGTAAGACACACTGGATCCGACAGGACAAACTCATTTTGAGTGCTATTCTAGCCTTCACCTCTCCGTCCATCACCTTACTCATTGCTGCGGCAAAAACCTCACAAGCAGCATGGCAAAAGCTCAACACCTTGTACGCCAGCCGATCATGCACACGGGCAATGCAATTAAAGGAGGAACTTACCTTAATTCGACGCAATAACAGATCAATCACCGACTATCTCCATGCAGTTAAGACCTTAGTTGATGAAATTGCCATTATTAACCATCTCATCTCTGATGATGACCTAACCCTTTACGTCTTGAACGGCTTAGGTCCTGACTTCCGTGAAATTTCAGCATCGATCTGTGCGCACGAGAAGTCCCTCGTGTTTGAAGAGCTGCACGATCTCTTGGTTGGTCATGAATCGTACCTGAGGCATCTGGAAACCGCCTCTCAACAGATGGTAATGACGGCAAATTCCACCATGAAAGGCAAAGGTTCATATCGACATGAAGCCTCACATAAACCCTTTCGTTCATATGGGCCACAACGTCCTCAAGGCCAAAGCCCAGCCCGTCAACCCACATGATCTTCACGTGATAGACGTCGCATCAGCCATGGACCTGGGCACTCACATAATAGTCAAAAGCGATACACTCCACGCTGTCAACTTTGTGAAAATATGGGACACACTGCCAAGTCCTGTCCCTAGCTCCATTCCACTGACTTCACTGCCAACTGCACCACTTCTCATTCGGGCAAAGACAAACCATGGCTCATGGACTCCGCGGCATCTCACCATATAACGAGTAACCTTGCAAATTTATCAATTCACTCTAAATATGATGGCATTGATAAAGTTGTTCTCGGTGATGGTTCAGGTTTATTTGTTTCTCACATTGGCTCCTTACAATTACCTACACCCACACGCATTTTTACCTTATATAATACACTTTGTGTTCCAAATCTTTCCAAAAATTTAATTTCTATTCACCATTTTACAAAACAAAATATTGTTATTGTTGAATTTCACCCGTTTCATTTCATTGTGAATGAAAAAATCACGGGGGCGAATCTACTTCGAGGAGTCTGTGAACACGGCGTCTATACCTTCCCGAATTCCAGGATGCTTTCTTCTTCAAAAATAACTGCCAATGTGCATGAACGAACCTCTATTGATGGGTGGCACAAACGTCTTGGCCATCCATCTCATAGA
This sequence comes from Zanthoxylum bungeanum, assembly GCA_019454045.1. Classification (NCBI taxonomy): domain Eukaryota; kingdom Viridiplantae; phylum Streptophyta; class Magnoliopsida; order Sapindales; family Rutaceae; genus Zanthoxylum; species Zanthoxylum bungeanum. The sequence goes on from SKCR01037791.1 coordinate 170,400, forward strand.
ATAGTTCAACATCTAGTCAAAAAAATTTCCCTTCCCATTGTGAAAACAGAACATCGTTCTTGTTTGTGTAACTCATGTTCAATCAATAAAGCACATCAGAAACCATTTTATTCCACCAGTCTTCATAGTCGCGCACCTCTTGAACTAATTTATGCTGATGTCTGGGGACCCGCCCACCATACAGGAATTGATGGTTCTCGCTATTATCTTATTCTAGTTGATCATTTCACTAAATACATTTGGTTTTATCCAATGGCTACAAAATCTGGGGTTTCTATCATTTTTCCTCAGTTTAAAAATATCGTCGAGAAACGATTTGGAACTATAATTAAAAGTTTATACTCTGATAATGGTGGTGAATTCATTGCCTTAAAATCATTCTTGTCCCTCCATGGCATTACTCACTATACAATTGCCCCACACACTCCACAACATAATGGTGTCTCCGAACGTCGTCACCGTCATCTAGTTGAAACATGGCTCATCTCATTCATGATACATCGCTCCCTTTATCCTACTGGCCTCATGCTTTCCAAACAGCCTCATATCTAATCAACAGGCAGCCAACTCTCATTCTTAAAAATATGTCTCCTTTTGAAGCTCTATTTGGTCGAAAACCAAATTATCTCAAGCTAAGAAAATTTGGGTGCCTTTGTTACCCACTCACTCGGCCCTACAACAACCATAAAATGCAGACAAAATCCTCACCTTGTGTATTTCTAGGGCATGCTCCTACTCAAAGTGCCTACAAATGTCTAGATCTCAAAACAAAACAAAAATATACATTTCTCGCCATGTTCTATTCGATGAATCCACAAATCCCTCCATATCCACTGCTGATCTCTCTACCCCACCATCTACACATCTGCGTCAACCTCTGGTTTCTGATGCCCCAGTCACAATCGTGCCTTATTCAATACATCCAACTCTTTCTTCCTCATCCAGGAATTCCGAAGGTATGGCTGCCGTGAACAACGACTCCTCAGGTAATCTTCTCAGCTCCACTCATATCTTCTCGCAATCTTCCTTTGCCAATCAAGCATCACAATTCTTAAATTCGGACTCCTCTCATTGCTCAAGTCCAACCGAAACCTCTCAACAATCGACTATTAATAACTCATTCCCACAAACTGTTCACCGAATTCACTCCATGACCACTCGATCCATGAATAAAATCTTCAAACCCAAACAACTCAACTCAGTAACTTCACATCCCCTTCCAGAACTTCTTGAGGCAACTTGTGTAAGTCAGGCCTTAGCTCAACCACAGTGAAGAGATGTCATGTCCAATGCAATTACTGCTCTCATGAAACACAACACTTGGGATTTAGTCCAACCCCCACAAAATTGCAACCCGATAAGCTGCAAGTGGGTGTTCAGAGTAAAGCGAAAATCTGACGGGTCCTTGGAGCGATTCAAAGCTCGGTTGGTTGCAAAGGGTTACAATCAGCGTCCTCACCTTGATTACAAAGACACCTTTAGTCATGTGGTTAAACTAGTTACAATTAGAACTATACTCTCCATTGCTGTTATGAATGGATGGGAGTTACGACAAATGGATGTTAATAATGCTTTCTTACATGGTGCATTATCTGAGACTGTATATATAACCCAACCCCATGGCTTCAAAGACTCATCTAACCCAAATTATGTTTGCAGGCTTCACAAAGCAATATATGGTCTCAAACAGGCTCCGCGGGCTTGGTATATTACTCTGAAAAATGTCCTGCTCACACTTGGATTTGACAATTCTAAAGCGGATTCCTCGTTATTTATTTATAAAAAATCAAATATCATATGTTACTTCTTGGTATATGTTGATGACCTTGTGATCACAGGAAATAACAGACATTTTGTGACATCCATCTTTCAGAAGCTGGGCGACCATTTTTCACTCAAGGATTTGGGCTTCCTTAATTACTTCTTAGGTGTCGAAGTTGCACCAACAAAAACAGGGCTCTTCCTATCTCAACACAAGTATATTTATGAGTTGTTGTCTACCACTAACATGAGTGGTGCCAAAGTCCTCTCCACACCTCTTTCCACGACTCAACCTCTCCAGATCATTGATGGCACAACTGCGGTCGAAAGCACTGACTTCCGCAAAATTATTGGCAGCCTGCAGTATCTCTCATTGACACGTCCGGACATCTCATTTGCAGTTAATAAGCTGTCTCAATTCATGCATAAGCCAACCACCACTCACATCACAGCCACCAAACGACTACTACGGTATTCGAAGAAGACTATGTTTCATGGTATACACATCCAAAAATCTGGGTCTACAGCCTTGGTTACATACTCTGACGCAGATTGGGCAGGAAACATTAATGATCGCACCTCCACATCGGCCTACATCAGTTTCTTAGGTCCCAATCCCATTTCCTGGAGCTCAAAGAAGCAAAGAGTTGTAGCCAGATCTAGCACTGAAGCAGAATATCGAGCTCTAGCAAATGTCGCATCAGAGACAATGTGGATTCCGGCCCTACTTCATGAACTCGGCTACCCCCTCACCACTGCCCCATTATTACTGTGTGATAACCTTGGTGCAACCTATCTCAGCTACAATCCAGTCCAACATTCACGCATGAAACATATCCAGATAGACCTTCACTTTGTGCGTGATCTCGTACAACATGGCACTCTTCAAGTTCGACATGTTCACACGCATGATCAACTGGCAGATCTGTTAACTAAGCCACTATCCAGACAGCGAACGGAACTGTTACGAACCAAGATTGGGCTTGCCGATGGAAGCTCCATCTTGCGGGGGCGTATTAAGGCAGATTGCAAGAATCAATGATAACACTTCTCTAGCCCCAAATCAAGCACAATCAATCCCATAATATTCTCCTCTGTAACTGCTGCATAATTTCAGCAGAATCCTTATTCTCTACCATATATAACTCTCTGTAATTATGTATATAAGTAGACTCATATTTCATCAATTAAGTGTGGAAAAACATTCACCAAATATAATAGTCTTTGTCTTTATAAAGATGTCATACAGGGTTATACACTCTTCTTTCTTTTACCCTTTGTGAAGTTGGAATGAATGACTTGATATGAAAAAAAATTAAGTTCCATCTATATGATTCATGAGTATGTTCAGATAGTCACGTTGAATATCCCTTAATTCTTTAGTTTAGCATAGAGCAGAATTTTGCCAAATGTAGTTATAGTTGTTGACAAATCTCAACACTTACTAGCAATCTTTCACAACCCTTCTAAATTTCTTGTTAAAAAGAACTAGTGTCATAACATTTTATGTGCATTTAAACAAATAAATTTAGGATGTCAAATTTAGATTCTGTCTTTTAAAGATGTTATGTTACTTTGTGTATCCATAAATGCGAGAAATTAAATTATATTATGCAATCGTGGTACCACGTCTCCTATAAAATAATCCAATAATATATTGACATGCATGGTAAAATAATAATAAAAAACAACTAATAAATCATATTTTGTTTAACACAATTATTACATATTATATAATTATTGGTTGGTGGTATCATGTCATTCATACAATTATAGTACTAAAGAATTTCTCCATAACAGCATATTTTAAAATTTTATTATATTTATAGTTTTTATTCAATGATTATTAATCGTAATTTTACAACAAATAAATAAATCCTTGCAAAGCTCAAATCATAGACACGACCCAAATTCCATTTTTATGGAATAGGGTGAATTAAATTGTAAGATTGTAAGAAAGGAAAATCTTGTTTGGGAATTTCATAATATACGAATGAAAAGAAGGGTTGCAATTTAATTTAATCGCACTGTTTCATTTAATATTGTATGTTGAAAATTAATTCATATATAAAAATATCACAAAAATGTAATTACATGATCATAAAAATTCGAATACAAACTTATGATATTTTAAAACTCAAGCTAAGTTATGATGAAATCTAACAAATAAAAACAAGTTATGTATTATGTGTTTCCCGTAACCAGTCGAAGTATATATTCACACCTAAAATTATTTAGGTACAAGAGGAATTACGAGATCGGTATGTTCCCACTTCGGTTTTAAAGCAACGTCGATGACCATTTACTCATAACTAGAAGTGAACCAACAAGATACATACATTGTACATAAAAAATTTACAACAACATACAATTAATTTAATACATAACAGAAATGGATATAGGAGATTGTACAAACATTCTGGAAAGCATCGTAGAACTCCATTATTAGCCCGTAGAGTCAAATCTATTTGTTTTCCCTACATCAAATCTTTTCTATGTCGAAGAAAAGACTATTATTCCTACAAAAAATGGAAAAATATAAAACGAACATAAAGATTAGAAATTTACCATTACAAATAGTTGATCGACATATCAATAGATTTGTGAAATAAAATTCACACAAAAACCAAATAAAAGAAAAAAGAGAGAGAAAGGCTGCCGATTGATTCACCGGAAGAAATTTTTCTTTGAACCACCGGCAGCCTAGGGAAAATATAATGAAGAGGGGAGTAATAATGTAAGTGTAGGCATTGCATTTTTGCATGTGAAACCCGATGATCAGTCTCATTTGGAGGCACTACCTTTTAAGTCACGGAAGCCGCGGGAAACGGACGTCGGAAGGGAAAAGATGGAAATCAGTACTTTGTCGAATTTTACTCGCTTGTTTAGCTTCGGGCTCGCTGGTGGACCTCCGTTTTAAAGCACATTTAGCCTAAAAAAATCCGCAAACCACTTAACCTCGGCCCAAAACCCCCGCAAACCCATTGGCCTTGACCTAAAACCCCCGCAAGCCCACACATCTTGTCCACACAAACCAAACCCACCAACCAAAGGCCCACACGCCCCAACCAAGGCCCACATGCCCATTCACCCTAATACACACCCAAATTAAATTAAATGTTAATTAAATAATGTAATTGAATTAAATAAAATAATTAAACCATTTACCAATTAAATAAAACATAAAATATAATCATGCCTAATTTAGATAAATCAAATATATTAACTTCCTAACTAAACAAAATCATATACTAAATTAAAAAGATGTCATGCCTAATTAAATCACTCATAACCAATTTAAAGATATTGACTTCCTAATCTAACAAATTGTATTCCTAAACCAAGCCAATCAAATATTCAACCTTCCTAATCTAAGCCAATCTTGTCTCCATCAAATCCCTTGCTTTCCTTGTCTAACACCATATCATATCCTCTCTTTAATGCCAAAATCCCTTTCTTGTGAGACAGCGAGAAGCCATAGCCTTTGTCTATATAAACAACCCAAAACCAAAGCCAACCCCCTCTCGAATCTCTCACAATTCACGAGCCAAAACCCTAAACTGTACACTCTCCACTGCACACCACTAGCCAAGCCTCCACTCAACACTCACCAATTGCCTTAACAAACGCCACAACAACCATAAACCCTTATCACTCACGGCCCCTGACTCACATGTGCCCTTGCCCCATTCAAGCAGCCCCTACACGTAAACAATAAATTGACCATTAAGCGCCCACAAGCCTACCTCACTAACGAAAATAAACAACAAAAAGACGCCCAACTATCAGCCACGCCCCTCCACGTGAATCCTCAAACCAGCACGCCACTTGCACCCTTTGCTTCATGCCCCACCTAAGCGCACCAATACTCAAATCAACTGCCCCTAGCCAAGCCTCTGCCTCTTCACGCACCTGGCACATTCACATAACTCCAGCGCCTAATCAGCCAAACCGAACAAAGCAACACTGACTAAGCCACCACCTAAAATCATCCACACACTGCCATTCCTTCACGCAAAGCCCTCACACAGCAGCAGCCCATGACCTTCACGTAAACCCCCCTCATAACAGTAGCCTTTATTCACGCCAAACAGCCCTCACAGCCCCCTCCTTCCACGCACCAAACTGCCCAATAAACACCCTGGAAATGCCACAAAAACCGCATAAAAACTGCCTGAAACCGAAACCCCAAACCCTCCAAAAACTGCACAAAACAGTCCCCGATTTACCTTAAAACCGAGACCAAAACAGTCCCTAAATGCACCTGAAACAGTAAGCAGAAAATACAGAAGAAACAACAGCAAAACGGAGGTCAAACAGCAAGCAAAACAGCAAAACAGTGAGCTAAGACGCTAAACCAGTGAACCGGAGAAGTTTAGGAGCTTTAACCCTTCCGATCTCCGTGAAACGCAAGTCCGAAAGTCGGCAAAAAAGGTTAGACCTGAGGGTATTTTTCACACTCGTTTTCAGTTTTATTTTTATTATTTATTGAGTATTGTTCACATGATTATTATGTTAAAATGCATGTTGTGGCCCTTGAGTAGATAAATATGCATGTGTTACGAAATATTGTATGTTGTGGCCTTGGAATAAAAATGAAAGATGTGTTGACTCTCACGGTATATCGGATGGAAACCCGGACATAAATTTCATAGCCGATTTCGAATGGACGGTAGTATGATCTGTACTCGGGATACAACTCCACGTACCGCTTGAGTAAACGGCACATTCTTTTGTTTTATGTTGCTTTGATTTGTTTGTTATTCGTTATTTGAATTCCAGCATTTATTTATTTGATGTGTTCATGAGATGGTATTCAAGCATGATTTAGCCCATTTAGCTGTTCATTTTCAAGCATGATTAGCCATTTATTTTGCGTTACGTTTAGGTTGTTCTTTGTTTTTCGCATTATATGATCGAAGTGTGTTCATGAGATTGCCGTGTGATATTGCATGTTTGCCGTCATGATGATTACTTTCATGCATGTGAACTTAAAAGTAGAATTATCCTTGGAAATATGTTGCTTAGGCTTGGTTGAATTATTGCACAAATCATTTTATTACAAGTGACATAAGTAATGGACCATTCCGAACCCAACGGTTTGAGGTCTTCCCTTGCGAGGGGTGAGTGCGGCCTTAAATCTCATTTTCCCGGTTCACACCGGGTGGCGACTCCATTATTCTCCGGTTTAGTACCCCGCGGGCTACTCCGTACTCCCAATCGGGCCGCGAGCCCGGGACAGCATGCGTCCCCCAGATTCCTGTGTCCCATAGTCTGGCGACTCCACTGGGGATAGAGAATCGGCCCCGAAATATTGTCTTGTAATGTTTGGATTTATGTTCTAATTGATCGTGTCTATAGTGGATAAAATGGGGGTTTAATCAAAGGCATTTTGAGGCTAGGTAATGGTTTGGTGTCTTTCTTCATTCACTACCTTCCTAGAAGGAAAAGCTGTGAAGGCACCTATATAGCCATCTACCTGTAGCCTATTGTGATGGACTAATTTGGAGGACTCGTTGTTTATTCCTGTCACCAAGCGATAAGATCCTAAGAGGCTATGGTACTTAAGAGAGCCTCGCTCCACCCTCCCTCTGGGGAATCTACAACTGGAAATCCATTTGACAGTCAGTCACACACCATAGCTCATTGGCACGTACCTTAGTGTATAAAAAAGGGTGCGCTCACTTGGTCGCTCAAACCCTTGATTGTGGAGGCCTAGTTGTGGGCCATCCTTCGCCGGTGAGAGCCTTTGTCTACACTCTTGCGAACCCACCCATAGACCGGGGTTGTATGGTTAAAGTAACAATTATTTCCTTGAGTATGTGCTTGTGGACCATCCTCATTTGGATGCAGTTGGACTATTGTCAGAAATGCGAACTTGCTGGGCCATGTAAACTGGGGCGAGTTCGTACCTTATGACCATTAGGCCCAAAGCTTCTGAAATGTTGATGGGCCATTCTGTAGAAATCATTGTTTTATGTTTGCATTATCTTTCTTTTATGCTTGTGTTTGGGAACATCGTCGTTTGGATCCATTTTGACCATTTGTCATGGGATATGGGCTTGTTGGGCCATTTAAACTGGGGCAAGAACATATCTTATGATGATTGGGCCAAAAGCTTCTAAAACGCCAATGGGCCATTATATGTTTGTGTTTAGGAACATTATCATTTAGATACGGTTGGACTTCTTGCCATGAGATGTGAACTTGTTGGGCCATTTAAACTGGGACGAGTTCACTCCTATGATAGTTAGCCCAAAAGCTTCTAAAATGACGATGGGCCGATTTGTGTGAAAATTTTAATGAGTTGATATATTCCTTGCATCGCATGCATCTCATGCACCTCATGCATACATGCACCATATTAACCCCATTTTGTCTTGAAAGCCATCATAGATACCCGTTGGTTAGGGGAGAGAGCAGACTTGTCAAAAGACCGAGCAGCCACCAAGAGTACCGGCAGAAGACCTTACCCAACGGGATAGGAAATTCATTCATGCATACATGCATACACGTAACATATTTGCATCCTTTTTGTGTTTGTTCTGTTTTGTAATAACATGTTTCAAATGAAGAAAAGAGAAAGCGTCAAATGCAAGCCAACCAGAAGCAGCAACAGTACAATGTCAGCAGTCTTCAGGAATGAGTCACAGGGGCGAGGCCCATATCAATATCAGTCTAGGGGTGAGTGATGAGTGGTATTTATATCACTATTTCTCACTCATTTTAACCTAATATTTTGTATAGTTTCTTGAGTTTTGTGAATATTTTGATGTGTTTTGTGTTATTTTGTAGATAAATAAAGTTTCAGGACATTCTGGAGGTGATTTGGGCCAAAACAGTGAAAATGGGACGAAAATGGCATTTTGGTAAATTCCCGCGTCGCGACGCCAATACCTTCAGCGTCGTGACGCCTAAAATGTGCCGAACAGTGCTAACGTGCGCCGGGTCCACAAATTAGAATCTAAGAAAAGTTTGACTTTGCTAAAATGCACCGTGCCACGTGTCACCATCACAGCCGATCTGCTAACAAGCGCAGTGCCACGTGTCAGCATCCTACGGTACCGACAGTCTCTTTCCCACATGTCGCCACGTCATCTCCACCTCACCGCCACGTCAGCATCAATCATTGAGTATCTAATCCTTATCTGACACGTGGCGGATAAGAATCTCATCGACCAATCAGAAGCCGCCACGTGTCACAATAATTGAAGCCCAACCACTCTGCCACGTGTCACTTTTTCAGCTTATCCAGAATCTTCAAACCGGCGAACTAGAGCGTGCCACGTCGACAAAATCTGGCGTGGCGACGCTGAGGGCCCTGGCGTCGCGACGCTGGAAGCCTACCGAGGCCTATAAATTGAGTGTTTCAGAATTCAGTGCACCACTCTCTCTCTTATATTCTATCTAAAGAGAGAGTTTCTCTCTCTACTTTCTTTTAATTTTTAGTTTTTTAGTTTTTTAGTTTTGTAATTAATTTTAATTACGTTTGTTAATATAGTAATTTAATTTTTACTTTTTACTTTTTACAGTTTTTATTATTTACCATGAGAGGTAACTCCCCCAGCTAGGGTGAAAGGTAATTCTTTTACTGTTACTATTTAGATTAATCTCCCTTAAAAATAATATATTCACTATTTAAAATATTGACTTAAAAAGGATACCGACAGATTGGTCGGTTGGTAATTCATTTTAATCTGGTTTAAACCTGACTAATAAAGGATACCGCCATATTGGTCGGTTGGTAATTTAATTTTGGTTCCGCCTTTATGGCTGGTTGGACTTAATTTGACTTAATCAGGTTACCGCCTATATGGCTGGTTGGAAAAAGAATCACAAGTTTATATATTATTTTATGGGAGATATCTAAATTAGTAGTAGTAAAAGTAATTCATTTTACCTTAGCATTTTATTTTATTGTAATTCACTTTTCAGTATTTACTTTACCGCATTTTTACTTTATGTCTTTTATTTTCAAGTTTTTACTAGCCCTAGTTATGTGTTGTAACTAAATTAGTTATCTGGGGTTGTGATGACTTTTAATATCACCGTTTTATAAGGGGTTAGATTATAGCTTGGGTAATATAAAGATTTATTTATTGAGTCTTAATCTTAATGCTTTTTCATTAACTGGCCATTAATAAAATTGATCTGGTAAATCTAAAATGAACTAGACATAGAGATTTTAGGTTTCAGCCTTAGATTCAATAGTCCACGATCTTCCTTGAGGATAGATAACCCTTTAATAGATTTCCTTACAGGATAGGAATATACCTGTCGGGCGGGGGTAGCCATAATTGGAACTTAAACTTAATGAATCCAGATAATTTGGTTGACATAGACATATGGTTCAATTGGGTTAAACTGGGTATTTGTGTCTGACCATCGACAGAGGCTTACACATAATTTAGTGTTCAGGTTAATAAATCAATATTACCCAACTTTAAGATAACCACTTCATCTTTAAAATGATATTGGAAGAAATCACAACCATAGATAGTTTTTAATATTGAATTTTCTTAAAACCTATTTTCGACAATTTTATTTACTTGCTTTTAAATTTAGAATCGTCATCATTTCAAATCAATCCATCAACCTGTTAGATACTAGTAATCATTTGACCTCATAAAATTAATAGTTTTGATATTAAGTCCTCGTGGGATCGATATTTTTATACTACTTGAACGATACGTGCGCTTGCGTTATACGTGTGTGTTTACGCCGGTCAAGTTTTGGCGCCGTTGCCGGGGACTTATTTATCTTTTACTATTAGTTTAGGGGTTAGATACGTTACTTGTATCTAATTTCTTTTTACTTATTGTTTTATTTTCTTGTGTTTCAGGTTCTCAGAAACTACATGAGACGAACCAGAAGCTTTGAACTTCGACCGCTTGACCCAGAAATTGAAAGAACCATCAGACAGTTGAGAAGGGAAAGGCGAGAAGGCCAAGAAGCTTTAGTCAACATGGAACCTGAACCTTTGAACGTTGCACCACCAATTCCCATTCGAGACAGAACCATTCTGGTGGTTGACAGACTCATTTCTTGTATTGTACTTCTTCCCCCTTACCAGCAAATGCGTGTGACATCAAAACATGCATTCAGATGATTCAGCACTCAGTTCAGTTCGGGGGGAATGCAACTGAAGATCCTAATTCCCACATCAGCAACTTCCTGGAAGTTTGCGGCACTTTCAACTACAACAGAGCATCAGAAGAAGCAATGAGACTGCGAGTTTTTCCATACTCCTTGAAGGACAGAGCTAAAGCTTGGCTACATTCACTACCAGCAGGTTCTATCACAACTTGGAACACTCTAGCCACCAAATTCCTTGCAAAATACTTTCCACCAGCCAGAACTGCAAAGTTAAGGAATGACATCACATCCTTCATGCAACAAGATTCAGAATCCCTTTGCGAAGCTTGGGAAAGATTCAAAGATTTACTCCGGAAATGTCCTCATCATGAGATCGCAAAATGGCTACAAGTTCAGACCTTCTACAATGGACTTTCTAGAATAATGAGAACCACAATCGATGCTGCTGCTGGAGGAGCTTTAATGGCAAAAGGAGAAGATCAAGCCTGGGACCTAATCGAAGAAATGGCCAACAACAATTCTTTATGGCCAACAGAAAAGAGCATGATCCAAAGAATTGCAGGAATTTATGAAAGTGGAGCCAATACACCAGTCAACGCCAAGCTAGATCAAATATGCAAATTTATGGAGACTCTTACCACTGGATCCACAAGTTCACCATATGGAGGAGCACCAGAACTAAACCAACTTGAAGAAACGGTGAATTATGTCAGCAATTTCAACAGACAAGGGAACAATCCATATTCCAACACCTACAACCCAGGGTGGAGGAATCATCCCAATTTTTCATGGAGCAACAATTCAGGCCAACAGCAGAACTATCCACCACCTGAATTCCAACAACAGAACAAAGGCCAGAAGCAGGCAAATGAATCAGGAATAACAGAAGTGTTGACCTACTTGAAAAAGATGGAAGCAAAACACGACTCTCAAGCAGCAAGATATGATGCTATATTTCAAAGCCATTCAGCCTCTATCAAAGCACTAGAGAATCAAATCGGACAACTAGCCAATGCTCAGAGTTACAGACCGCCAGGTACCCTTCCTAGCAACACAGAGCCAAATCCAAGGAACATGGGGAATGAGAAATGTCATGCCATCATGTTAAAAAGCGGTACTGAAATCAACAAAGATGTTGGAGCCAAAACATCTGCTGAGGAAGTTCCAAAAGAAACAAAGCAACAGATGGAGGAAAAAGAAGCAAAGGAAAAAGAACAACTCACTCCACCTCCACCTTTTCCTCAACGTCTTCAGAAGAACAAATTGGACAAGCAAGTTTCTCGGTTCCTGGAGATCTTCAAAAAGCTGCATATCAACATTCCATTCGCAGAAGTATTGGAACAAATGCCCACCTATGCCAAATTCATGAAAGATATTCTTTCACGAAAACGGAGATTGGGAGATTATGAGACAGTAGCATTAACAGAAGAATGCAGTACCATCATTCAGAGGAACCTTCCCCCGAAGTTGAAAGATCCTGGCAGTTTCACTGTTCCTTGCGTCATAGGAGAACATAACTTTGGTAAGGCTTTGTGTGATTTAGGTGCGAGTGTTAACTTGATGCCTTTCTCTATTTTCAGGAAATTACAGATTGGAGAAACAATGCCAACTTCAGTCTCTCTACAACTTGCTGATAGAACGCTCGTATTTCCAAGAGGCGTAGTTGAGGATGTGCTGGTCAAGGTTGACAAATTCATTTTCCCAGCAGATTTTATTGTCCTTGATATGGAGGAAGACGCAGACGTGCCAATCATCCTCGGGAGACCATTCTTGGCTACAGGTCGAACCATTATTGATGTACAAAAAGGAGAACTAACCATGAGGGTACAAGACCAAGAAGTAACATTCAATGTTTTCAAGGCCATGAATTTCCCAGATGATGAAAAGAATGAGGAATGTTTCAAACTCGATGTGATACACAGTACCATTCAGAACTCCAATGCAATGCAAAGTTCTACTGACAAACTTAAAACATGTCAATTGTCTGTGGAGCCTAAAAATAAAGCGTCTTTTGTACTGAAGAAGCCAATTCTTACACTACAAGCAACAGAAAAGAAAAAGTTCCACCAGCTCAACGAATTGGAGGAATTTCACAATCAGCCTTTTGAGGATGCCAAATTGTACAAAGAAACGGGCAAGAAAAGGCATGATGAGAAGTTAGTGCGCATACAAATGGAACCAGGGAATAAGGTACTGTTAAACAAATCAAGGGTGGAATTCTTCCCATGGAAGCCAAAATCACGGTGGTCAGGTCCATTTGTGATCACCAAAGTTTTACCAAATAGAGCCGTTGAGATACATGATCCTGACGCTAACAAAACTTTCAAGGTTAAAAACAAGCGTGTCAAGCACTACTGGGGAGAATCATTTGAGCGACAAAAAGAAAGTGTCACACTTTCAGATCCAGCTTAACGTTCGAGAAGTCAAGTCTGGCTGACGACTTTAAACTTAGCGCTAGCAGGGAGGGAACCCATGCAATTTTTATATATAATGTGATTTGGTGTGATTTATTTTTGTGTGTTTAAACTTTGCAGGTTTAGTCATTTCACAATGGAAGAAGCTCTCGCAAATCTTCACAAGCAATTTCCTTCTCTCCCTCAAAAATCTCTGATGAAAGTTTACAAAGCTCGCTTAGAACGGATGAGACTACTGATGATCAAAGGTATTTCTACTGACATTCGTTGGTTAATTGAAGCACGAGTCCGATTGGCAGGTGAGTTTTCTTACTCTTTTATTTCACATATGTCTGGTTTAGGAAAGAGCACATATGCTAAAAAGAGAAGAGCCAAAAGAATGTGTGTTTGTTATAAATGTGCTCGCATATTTTGTAATACTCGTTGTCGTTCTTCAGGAATGGTGTCTGATAACCGCGAAGATAAGATTAACTTCATTAGGGATGGCTTGAGTAAGGAGTCTTTGGATGACATATCTAAAACTCTTGAGACGTATCCCAGTGGATGTGTGTATCATGAAATTCGCATGTTATATGCATAATTCCAAAAGGAATGACAACTGTTAAGTCTCGGGAATCTGACTCAAAAAGACCCTGTTTGCCAATTTATAAGAAAATTGGATGGGAAGCTTGTCCCTGACGCATAGACGTCAATCAAGCCGTTACTTTTCTTGTAAAATATATCTCATTGTCTTTTCTTAATAATTGTGATTTGTTTTGTTGTTTTCTTTTAATTTTCTTCCACAGGATCCAGACCTTTTTGACTATCACGATATTAATTCGCTACTAATCGTCATCTGGAAGATACTTGTGCTATTTTTACTCACCCTTTTTCAGGTACTATAAATTCAGCCCGTCATTGCACTTTTGAAGGCATCCTGATTTGAAAAAGAAATACATAAAAAATGGAAGCCACTTCAAGAAGACGAATTGAGAACATCTGTGTGTTTTGCGGTACTAGTGTTGGTACTAAGCCACAATACGTAGAAGCAGCACATGAATTGGGTCGAGTCTTAGCTGCAAGGAATATGCACTTAATATTCCTATGAAAGAACTCCTCTTCACTGCCAGAACTGCGCCGGATCTAATAGACCAACTCATAGCCTATGAACCACAAGTTGACCCTATCCTTTCAAAGATAAATTGGTCCGAGGACGATCGGGGTAAGAGGCGTCGGATTAATCTGGATCTTAACCTTTAATTTCCTGTAGATTTTCAGCTAACCAGGTACGACATTCTTAACTCTCCTTTTACTGTTTAAGACATTGGGGACAATGTCTCATTTAGGTTTGGGGGAGGGAATTAGTTGATCAGTACTTTGTTTTTAGTTTGTGTGTTGTTTTTAATTTTAGGCCAAATTTTTTCGAAAAATACAAAAAAAAAATTGAAAAATTTTCAAAAATTACAAAAATATTTTGTATTTTTGTGTTTTTATTTTGACTAAAAAAAAGTGAAATTGGTAAGAGATAGCTGAGTAAGGAGTTTCCACTCCTGAGACGTATCTAAAACCATTTTTGAAAAAAGTTAATTTTTGTTTATTTCATTTTGAATTATTTAATTTGTAAATTCTCCATAAAACGGACTAAAATGGATCTTCATATGCTCAGTTGACATCTATTATCAACATATATAGTAACATACGGACATGAGTTAAAATTGAAAAGTTTGTAATATTCAGTGCTCTAGTTTAATTGGAGGAAACATCTCAAAAAGCAATGGAGTAAAAAAAAAAAATCTGAGAACCGAGTTATTAAGTCCGTATGGGTGTTTTAACACCTAATGCCCTAAAACCAATTGGTTTGGGAGTCACTGGCCCAAAGCTCGCTACATGGATCAAAGATGCTGCAAAAATATATATATCTGAAATCTGAGTAATTAAGTCCGTAGGGGTGTCTTAACACCTGGTGCCCTAAAGCCAACTGGTTTGGGAGCCACCGACCCAACACTCGTTACATAGATGGAAGATATTGTATATAAATAAAAAATAGAAAAAAAAAAATCAAAGAAAAAATCAGAAAAATTATTCCATTGCTACCAAAAGGTGTGAAATCTGATAGAACTTTAGGACAAAAATATTACTCTCTTATCAACTGCACTTATGACTATTGTGGGCAAAAATGAGTTGATTAATATCTTGTTGGATGTGTATATGAAGAATGGTAAAAATAATCGGAGAATTTACTTATTCAGTAATTTAGAATAAAACAAAACAACTAGTAACTTGGAGTAGAAGTTTTACCTGATTAGTCACTAACATCTTTATTCTCTTTTCGCTTGTCTTTTTGCTTTTGTGTGCATTAGTTTTATTACTTTTTTACTTTTGTAAAATGTTTGTGGGTATCATTGCAGTAAACCCTCACGAGACTACAACTCGTCCACTTGGGACACCTAGGGGTTTAAAGGCTTGTTGCATAGGCTAAATGCAACTGTGATCCCTACGAAAGTGGCTTAGTTAATTTATTTATGTTATTTTACTCTATGTTTTGCTCGAGGACTAGCAAAATGTTAGGTTTGGGGGTGTGATGAGTGGTATTTATATCACTATTTCCCACTCATTTTAACCTAATATTTTGTATAGTTTCTTGCGTTTTGTGAATATTTTGATGTGTTTTGTGTTATTTTGTAGATAAATAAAGTTTCAGGACATTCTGGAGGTGATTTGGGCCAAAACAGTGAAAATGAGACGAAAATGGCATTTTGGTAAATTCCCGCGTCGCGACGCCAATACCTTCAGCGTCGCGACGCCTAAAATGCGCCGAACAGTGCTAACGTGCGCCGGGTCCACAAATCAGAATCTGAGAAAAGTTTGACTTTGCTAAAATGTGCCGTGCCACGTGTCACCATCACAGCCGATCTGCTAACATGCGCAGTGCCACATGTCAGCATCCTACGGTACCGACAGTCTCTTTCCCACGTGTCGCCACGTCATCTCCACCTCACCGCCACGTCAGCGCCAATCATTGAGTATCTAATCCTTATCTGACACGTGGCGGATAAGAATCTCATCGACCAATCAGAAGCCGCCACGTGTCACAATAATTGAAGCCCAACCACTCTGCCACGTGTCACTTTTTCAGCTTATCCAGAATCTTCAAACCGGCGAACTAGAGCGTGCCACGTCGACAAAATCTGGCGTGGCGACGCTGAGGGCCCGGCGTCGCGACGCTGGAAGCCTACCGAGGCCTATAAATTGAGCTCGAGATTTCAGAATTCAGTGCACCACACTCTCTCTTATATTCTATCTAAAGAGAGAGTTTCTCTCTCTACTTTCTTTTAATTTTTAGTTTTTTAGTTTTTTAGTTTTGTAATTAATTTTAATTACGTTTTGTTAATATAGTATTTTAATTTTTACTTTTTACTTCTTACAGTTTTTATTATTTACCATGAGGAGGTAACTCCCCCAGCTAGGGTGAAAGGTAATTCTTTGACTGTTACTATTTAGATTAATCTCCCTTAAAAATAATATATTCACTATTTAAAATATTGACTTAAAAATGATACCGACAGATTGGTCGGTTGGTAATTCATTTTAATCTGGTTTAAACCTGACTAATAAAAGATACCGCCATATTGGTCTGTTGGTAATTTAATTTTGGTTCCGCCTTTATGGCTGGTTGGACTTAATTTGACTTAATCAGGTTACCGCCTATATGGCTGGTTGGAAAAAGAATCACAAGTTTATATATTATTTTATGGGAGATATCTAAATTAGTAGTAGTAAAAGTAATTCATTTTACCTTAGCATTTTATTTTATTGTAATTCACTTTTCAGTATTTACTTTACCGCATTTTTACTTTATGTCTTTTATTTTCAAGTTTTTACTAGCCCTAGTTATGTGTTGTAACTAAATTAGTTATCTGGGGTTGTGATGACTTTTAATATCACCGTTTTATAAGGGGTTAGATTATAGCTTGGGTAATATAAAGATTTATTTATTGAGTCTTAATCTTAATGCTTTTTCATTAACTGGCCATTAATAAAATTGATCTGGTAAATCTAAAATGAACTAGACATAGAGATTTTAGGTTTCAGCCTTAGATTCAATAGTCCACGATCTTCCTTGAGGATAGATAACCCTTTAATAGATTTCCTTACAGGATAGGAATATACCTGTCGGGCGGGGGTAGCCATAATTGGAACTTAAACTTAATGAATCCAGATAATTTGGTTGACATAGACATATGGTTCAATTGGGTTAAACTGGGTATTTGTGTCTGACCATCGACAGAGGCTTACACATAATTTAGTGTTCCAGGTTAATAAATCAATATATTACCCAACTTTAAGATAACCACTTCATCTTTAAAATGATATTGGAAGAAATCACAACCCTAGATAGTTTTTAATATTGAATTTTCTTAAAACCTATTTTCGACAATTTTATTTACTTGCTTTTAATTTAGAATCGTCATCATTTCAAATCAATCCATCAACCTGTTAGATACTAGTAATCATTTGACCTCATAAAATTAATAGTTTTGATATTAAGTCCTCGTGGGATCGATATTTTTATACTACTTGAACGATACGTGCACTTGCGTTATACGTGTGTGTTTACGCCGGTCAGTGAGGCCCATATCAGTATCAGTCTGGGGGCGAGGCCCATATCATCAGTATCAGTCTGGGGGCGAGGCCCATATCAACAGTATCAGTCTTGGGGCGAGGCCCATATCAGTATCAGTCTGGGGGCGATGCCCATATCAGTATCAGTCTGGGGGCGAGGCCCATATCAGTATCAGTTGTGGGCGAGGCCTACATTAGTATCAGTTGGGGGCGAGGCCCATATCAGTATCATTTTTGGGCGAGGCCCATATCAGTCTCGGTCTGGGAGCGAGGCCCATGTCAGCATCAGTTTGGGGATGAGTCACAGGGCCGAGGCCCACATCAGTATCAGTTTAGGGATGAGTCTCAGGTCCGAGGCCTACATCAATAACAGTTTTGGGATGAGTCGCAGGGCCGAGGCCCATATCAGTATCGGTCTGGGGGCGAGGCCCATGTCAACATCAGTTTGGGGATGAGTCCCAGGCTGAGGCCCATATCAGTATCAGCTTAGGGCCAAGACCCACATCAGTTTCAGTTTTGGGGATGAGTCCGAGGGCCGAGGCCCACATCAGTATCAGCTTGGGGCGAGGCCCACATCAGCATCAATTTAGGGCCGAGGCCCACATCAAATCAGCCCAGGGCCAAGGCCCACATCAGTATCATTCTGAGGGCGAGGCCCACGTCAGTATCAGTTTTGGGGCGAGGCCCATGTCAGTTTGAGGTCGAAGAACCACTACATCGGTAACAGTTTCGGGAGCAAGGCCTAGGGGAATAAAGCCCACATTCAACACAGTTCGGGAATAAAGCCCACAGTCAGCTCAGATAAGGGAATAAAGCCCACATCCAACACAGTTCGAGAATAAAGCCCACAGTCAGCTCATATCGGGGGTAAAGCCCACATTCAGTACAATTCAGGATAAAAGCCCACAGTTAGCTCAGTTCGGGGATAAAGCCCACATTCAGTGCAGTTCGGGAACAAGGCCTAGAGAATAAAGCCTTCAATCAGTACAGTTCGGGAACCAGGCCCACAGTCAACATAATTCGGGAATACAACCCAGAGGAATAAAGCTTTCTCTCAGCATAGTTCGGGAATACAGCCCAGGAGAATAAAGCTCTCTCTCAGCACAGTTCGGGAATATAGCCCAGGAGAATAAAGCTCTCTCTCAGTTCGGGAATACAGCCCAGGGGAATAAAGCCATCTCGCAACACAGTTTGGAAAAAAGCCTAGAGGAATAAAGCCCACTTTCAAAGCAGTTCGGGAACAAGGCCCAGAGGAATAAATCCCTATCTTAACACAAATACACATTAATTAGGAAATGACGATTCGACCCGTTCGCATGTATTTTTCGTTTAACGTTTAAACGATTTATAAATAATCAACATTATTCATAAAAGTTGCCCTAGTGCTCTACGAGTATATTTCATTAGTGAGACTCTCTAGATTCAGGTATATCCGTTACAAAATCCAATTTCGTGTCCATAATTTACCCACCCGTAAATTATGACGACCACGGATAAACTAGCTGAATCATAGTGGGCGAGGTCATTGCATACGTATAATCCCTCCGTCACAGGTATCCGGATAATACCAGAGATATAGATGTAAACGTCAAATCTCTATAGGTATTATCCCGTCGACGTATCTATTAGCAATCTCTAAATAACATTCGGAACTTACTTCTGAAGTATACTGTGGCCACAGATTTAACAGACTGCTAATTATATATAGACTACCTATGCTATGTACACAGAACTGACGGATCCTATCTTGATACACACAGGATATCCTGAGGATCGGTCCACACCCAACGAACAGGCGGATGTCTGATCTAAATAGATCGGTGACGTGACTGCCATCTAAGTGTGGAGGATGTCTCATACATCCACAGTGGTATCTCAAGTCGAAGGACCACTATGCTACTCAACCCGAGAAGATTCTTATTGACGTTGGTGTACCATCTATTAAGAATCTTCGGTGAGTCGTTCAGTGTTTATCCAATATAAACACCTATACGTCTATACGAGTCTCCTTGGACTCATGGTTCATTGGGATAAACCATCGGACCAAGTCTCGATATACGACATGTACTGGTCTCAACATATTTGACTAACCGACCTGTGTTAGTGAATCTTGACCAGAAACAATATTTGATAATATACATTTAGCAGTGACATTTCCCAATGTCAATTACAAACTAGCTTTGTAACTGTGTACTGCATTATATATTATCGAGTCTTTGTCTAATATATACATATCACTAAACAACATTTAGTTTCAATCTAATCGTAATCAGATCGAATACGTATATAAAAACAAGAGGTGCAACCATAAATAAGTAATATTATGGAAAATGGGATGTTTGTATTCATGAATCAGACATAAATACGGTCCGGATTGGCGCTCTGAGCACCAACCCCAACAATTTCTCCCACTTGCTCTAGTGCCAATCCACGGTATCATATACGCATCTCAATGTGTATCGTATACTCATGGCTCTCAAAAGCTCACCTAGCACTTAAGAGGTAGGCAACAAGAAGTAGGTCCGCTATACATATTGAGTTTGTCAAACAACTCCATCGTTTCCCATAGTCAGCATCATTCATATTTTGCAGAATCTAAATTATACATTAATATGACTCTGATGCTACATCAATATTGTGCTACAACTACTGAGTTTTCCAAGTATTTAGGGATCAAATCCAAAATACTATAAAGACAACCGCAAGCATAACAACAATAAAAAAAACTTCTAATTTATAAGGTCACTATGCAACTTCATAAGTCAATATTTCATAAGTTGCATCTAATTCCACTATATAGTAAATCTTTCGTGACACTCCCACTGCATCTTTTGTGACTCTTTATGATGTAGACTGTCTAACGTCATAATTAGTCTCAAAACTAATATGACCTTATTGGTTGCAGGATGTATTCTCCATTAATTAGAAACTAGTTCTTAATATCTCAAAGATCACAAAGAACGTGTTTCAAGATCCATCCTATGGTCTATAGGATATCAAAATAACTCGTAACAATTACGATTAAATCGATATCTACAATCGCACATTATAAAGTATTTATTATGTCATCATCAAATGATACATAAGATTGATTAGACATTCTAATCAATATCTCTTTCAAAAAAGGAATCATCATTTACGAAAGATGAATACTTTATATAAGACACACAATAACTGTCCAACAGTTATACTAACTGTCATACAGATAGCCTAGTTATGTCCTTTATTAGATCATATCTAATGCACGACTAATAGGAGTATCTCACAAGTCTCCAAGTTTTATATCATATATAAAACTTTATATCAAATATAACAGAGACTACTCCCACTGCTTTCACGGAGTAAAGAAGACTTAGGTAAATCTTTTACCTTACAAACATCTCATTATTACTATAATAATGATAATGTTGTTAGGATATATAACACTAGAAAGTAATTTGTACGCTCCCACTAACCCTTCAAGTACATATGTATTCTCTATACTTTGACAAGATCAGACAATCTGACTGATATCAAAAATAGAGAATACGGATTTCTGGAAGACTTATCTGAGTCTACAATAGGCTCTATAAGCTAGCACACTAAACTGCGATCTCAGCAGAACATAAACTCTAGGGCCATTCCAGAATGAACTCTTCAAACAAAGAAATCACAACTGATCTCTTATCTGAATAAGTCATTCAAAAAATGCCACTTTGCATTCTTTAGCTAAAATGTACAGTTTAATATCAACATTAACCAATATATCTTTAATTGTTCAATTAGTGTGACTAGAGACAAGTTTCCTCAGAATCTACAATAGATTGCTGAGTATAACTTTTCTCACTGTCATACTGTAAAGGTCAAACCTTTAATAAGCTCACACTGTTTTCGATGCGCAAACAATTAGTACATATCGTGAAATAATTCATAATGAAAGCTTAATCAAGTTCAAAACTTGATCGTAGTAAGCTATGAACAATCTTAGATCTATGGTTCAATGGTGAACTTCCAGAATCGATATCAAATATCGCTTCCATTATAAGTTATAGGATAATTTTCTTCAATAAGAAAACAACAAAACTATTAAGTATCAAATACTCGTAAATGATTATGTTATCCTATTGGACTTGTACGGAAGATGTATAAGGGTTGTTTCATCTTATTAATTACGTAGTTCCAATTATAGTTTATCATTCTCACATTTGACTTCAATAAGTCAAGTCCCTTTTACAATAATTAACATATGATGTTACACACCAAGTAATAAAATGATTTTATTACTTAGGATCGTAGGAAAGATATTTTATTAAATAGAATACAATATTCTATAAAATAGAATAAATGATAAACTTTTACTTATACCTCCGAGGTGTAAGTAATTTCCATTATATAACTATTATATAAATAGAAAGATTCAAATCTCAAACTTTTCAAGATTCAGATTTTCTACCTATACATATCATATATGCAACTGTGGAAATTAATGGAACCTAAATTAAAAGGATGAACTAGTGTTACTGGAGCATATCCCCAAGAGTATTGAAACTAATTTAGTAACATTCAATATCAAACGAATCAAATCATATAAGATTCGACTGCTGCCACTACTCAATTTCATCAAAATGGAATCCTGGAAGAATAATATTGAATAAGAATCATATTCACTGAATAACTTTAGAACTAATTACTTTAAATTCATTTGTTTGATCGTATCAAATATCTTTGAACAGTTCAAAGACATGTAATGAATTTTAATGATAGAGTTCTCACAAAACTTCAGATTGAATATATTTGAACAAGTCAAAAATGTTCAACCTACGTTTCATCATAACAGATTGAAAGTTCTTGATCATTTCAAGACGTTCAATATGTGTTCTTTTAGAAACACGTAACTAAGTTATGACAATTCATAAACTAAGTTACGAAGTAAAGAAAACTACCTTAAGAAATTACAATTCATTAAAACTACATACATCTAATGTATCAGTTTAATGAATCTGGTGGTCCAATGACATATCATTGGTTAAACGAGATTTTAATCACCTTCCTGAATACAATATTCATTAAATGGATAAGGATGTGTGGCGTGATCTTGTATCAAACCATCCTTTACCATACGGAATAAACATCTAATACTTAAGTGATTAAACTCATAAAGCACCGTTCTAAATTATTTATTTTACCGAATAATTTTTCTTAATGTTTATCTCTACGTCAATGACACTACTAGTTATATTTATAATATATAACAATTGTTTATAAAGAACAAGTAACTATCCAATAGTCGCAAGTTCCGATATCAAATATCAAAACAATCATTAACTAATATTTCAAATAACTAGACGGGAGATCTGGTATCCAATACCTATAGTTGTAGTATTGCGAAAATCGATATTTTCTATACACAACTATACGCATCTCTTTTCTTTAGCTTTACTATTTGCATTCAACTATTCACAACAATTGCAAATAATTGATTAGCAAATTATGTCAGACATATTGCCTCTATAGGTCATTAAAGCTAAGAAACGTCATTACTAGATAAACAAATACCTAATGGGGCTTTCTTAATACCAGTCCAGAATCTCGAGACATGAACTAATTCAAGTCAATTCTTACTGCATAAGAAACTATTCTCTCTAAAGTATTATATCCTAAATGGGATATCTATCTAGATTATCTATCATGACTTAGAAACTAAGTCATTAACCATCTTGATTTTTGAAGAAAATCGGAACAATAGTTCTTGATGGTTTAGACCAATCTAATAATATCCTAGTCTAGTAGTATCTAGAACCTATTCTAGAATTAACTGCAACTAAGAGTCAAGTTAGTTAACATATCAAAATATGTATGCAGTGAATTAAAAGTTTAATTCTATCTAATATAGATTAAGGAAAACAAAAAAGCGGCTATTTCCATAATAATACACACTTCCTAAGTTAAGGAATTTTTAAACTTAGCAGTGTCTCCCATTATTTTACGTAATACCGTAATCCCCAACGGAAAAATGAAAATTCAATAATTAAATCGAATTCCATAATGGGAAGAGGACCCCGCGAATATATTTCGACTCACAATAGAGGCACGGTCTCGCCTACGTATATTCACAGGTAGACAACTCTTTGTCAATCACTCACTAGTGACTCCTGGGTTTTCGGTCCTGGTCGTTTCTCGCTGTCGCTGCTAAGGCAGGCCCACAAGGAGACGTACCAAGATTAAACTCGTCAATGATAAACTCAAGTTACTTGCGTAACCCTGACAGCTAGGGCACGTTCAGGATTCCGCTTTCGCTTGAATTTATCTAGTATCTAATATACATCCGGCATAAATAAATCTCTATCGGCTACACCCTCACAGTAGAGGCACGGTCTCAGATGTAGTCACGGAAAAATATTTATAAACTGTATTGACAAGACGGACCAAGAAACAAGTATTCCAAATACCAGTTACTTTAAAACCTTATTAAGTGTGGATATTCCATAAAGCGTTATACACTTTAAATTTAATCAAATTAAATGAAAGCATGCATGTATAAAGTAAAGAAAAGAACAAATACTAGATTTAAAGGGCTAATCATATCGGGGTGTCCAGAATCAAACTTGCTCTGATACCATTTTGATGGGGGTTTTAAGGGGAAATATCGGTAACGCAGCGGAAACGCGGAAAATCAAATTTTTCCGATTTCAAAACTTTTTCTCGGATCAATTAAATAAACTTATTTATTTAATTATCCAATTATCAAATTCTGAAAAATTACACAAGAGATCAAATTTCTTAGTAATTATCGAATTGCCCCAAAACTTTGTAAATTGATCATTTTAGTCAAATACAATTTTGGATGATTCTAAATCATTTCTAAAATATTTTTCAACACATCTAATGCCTCAAAATCAGATTTCACACAAATCCCCAATTTTTCTGAAATTGCTGAGAGTACCCCCAATTTTAAGTTTTTTGCAATTTGGTCCTTTTGTTCAAAAACAAGCCAAGATCAAATCCAATTAACCCAAAATTTTACATGCATCATATTCATACCATAATACATCATATATATGAAAAGCCCCAAATTTGGAGAAGGTTATGAACCCTAATTTTTCAATTTCATCAAATTGTCCAATTTTACCAAATCTTTAAAATCCAACACTTTAATTCATTCAATACTTCACCAATCTAGCCTCACCACTTTGAAACAACTCTAGAAAAATTCTAGGTCACCAAGGAGTGGCTTACCAACTCTAGAATGGCAACTTGATTTTCTAAAAATCAAAAGTAAAGCTTTGAAACAATTTCAAGCTTACTTACACGCTTCAATCTTTCATCAAAGTTCACAACCATATAAACACAAACTATAAGAGTAGAGATAACATAAAAGCATCAAAAAATGAAGCTAAGCATATTAGAAACATTTTCTATGTTGAAGACTTTAAAGAAAAACTTACAAAAACAAGATTTTTCCAAGCTTTCTTCTTAAGCCTCCAAGCCTTTTCTCTCAACTTCTTTTATTTTTATTTTGTATCAAATGAACTTGTTAAACCCTAAAAATGAAACAAAACAATATATACCTCCTCCAAAATAAGCCTTGGCCGAATTTTAGGGAGAAATAAATAAAATATCTAGATATTTTGCTTTTGTTTCATTTAATGGTTTATCAACTTGTTTTGCTTTTATCATTACACTTTAATGATTCTAAACAAGTCAACAATGGCAACTTAAAAATATAACACTTATATTTATTAAGTAATGGCCGAAAATTACAAATAAAAAAGGAAAATTGATATTTTCAATTTTAACAATTAAAACAAATATCCAATGAAGTCAAATTCAATTTGACAACCTTTTCCTTTAATGTAAAGTCAAACATTTACACTTATAATCATTTCTTAACTTTATCATTTGATGAGATATTTATATTTTAATTATATTAATCATTTAACAATTAAATAATTAAATAATTAATTAAATACAAATCTCAAATATATGTATTATATTTACTTTAAATATTTCAAATACATATATTAATGATATATGTCAAATACCTTTATTTGACAATTTATTAATGTGTATTTAATAATATCATATATTAAATACAAATACACATTAATTAGTAAATGACGGTTCGACCCGTTCGCATGTATTTTTCGTTTAACGTTTAAAGGATTTATAAATAATCAACATTATTCATAAAAGTTGCCCTAGTGCTCTACGAGTATATTTCATTAGTGAGACTCTCTAGATTCAGGTATATCCGTCACAAAATCCAATTTCGTGTCCATAATTTACCCATCCGTAAATTATGACGACCACAGATAAACTAGTTGAATCATACAGGTCGAGGTCATTGCATACGTATAATCCCTCCGTCACAGGTATCCGGATAATACCAGAGATATATATGTAAACGTCAAATCTCTATAGGTATTATCCTGTCGACGTATCTATTAGCAATCTCTAAATAACATTCGGAACTTACTTCTGAAGTATCTTGTGGCCACAGATTTAACAGACTGCTAATTATATATAGACTACCCATGCTCTGTACACAGAACTGACGGATCCTATCTTGATACACACAGGATATCCTGATGATCGGTCCACACCCAACGAACACGGAGGTCTGATCTAAATAGATCGGTGACGTGACTGCCATCTAAGTGTGGAGGATGTCTCATACATCCACAGTGGTATCTCAAGTCGAATGACCATTATGCTACTCAACCCGAGAAGATTCTTATTGACGTTGGTGTACCATCCATTAAGAATCTTCGGTGAGTCGTTCAGTGTTTATCCACTATAAACACCTACACATCTATACGAGTCTCCCTAGACTCATGGTTCATTGGGATAAACCATCGGACCAAGTCTCGATATACGACATGTACTGGTCTCAACAGATTTGACTAACCGACCTGTGTTAGTGAATTTTGACCAGGAACTATATTTGATAATATAAATTTAGCAGTGACTTTTCCCAATGTCAATTACAAACTAGCTTTGTAACTGTGTACTGCATTATATATTATCGAGTTTTTGTCTAAAATATACATATCACTAAACAACATTTAGTTTCAATCTAATCGTAATCAGATCGAATACGTATATAAAAACAAGAGTTGCAACCATAAATAAGTAATATTATGGAAAATGGGATGTTCGTATTCATGAATCAGACATAAATACGGTCCGGATTGGCGCTCTGAGCACCAACCCCAACATTTTCGAAAATCGATTTTCCGCAGCGTGATGTAAAACACATTTTTGACCGAACCGACTACCCGACACTTATGGAAATTACCCAGGTCAGCTCCATTAGTGTCAGCGTAGTTCATGGGCTGCCCGAACAGTGACAGATTCACTGTTTGGGCAGCCGTCATCCGGTTGGCTCAAAATTCACCCGGTAACGCCGTTTTTTTACCGTTTTCGCTTATTTCAACTTGGAAATATTTTCCGGCAATTGTTCCAACTCCCAAAACACATCAATTACATTCATAAGACATCAAAATCATCACATAATTTCCAGTTTTAACAGATCTGATCAGCAAATCAAAAATATCCATTTTTCATGCTTCAGTCCAATTTTTCAAAGATTAATCTAATTAATCAAACACCAAATGAGTCCCACCACACATGAACAACTCTAGAAAACTTATAGGCTATCTTAGAGTGGATCAACAACTCTAGAATGGAAACCTATCACAATTGATCAAAATTGGAACTTAATTATAATAATTCATTCCAATATTACTTCACACATGCCAACAAACTTCCAATTCAACCACCACAACCAAAAGCCCTAAAAAAAAATTTGAAGGAACCCTAGAACAATTCTAAATCATGAAAAAACAAGAAATCAAGATTTCCAAGCTTAGGTTTTGAAAACTTACCTTAAATCTTCCAAATCCTTAACTTTTTCTTTGATTTTTCCTTCAAACCTTCATGGAATCATCAAACAAAACAAGCCCCATTTTTTTCTTGGAGACTCACGACCATGGCTGCTCTAGATGATGAAGAGAACAATTTTCTTCTTTTAAATGCTTGTTGACCGAATTTAGAGGGCATTTTTGTCATTTTGGTGATTTAAATCAATTAAATACTAACTTACTTTATATAAACCAATCAAATTAGCACACACAAAAATACAATTAAGTCATGCCATATGGTCCAATAAAAATTGGACAAAATTCATACCAATTATGAAAAGTTAGATTAATTAATTATTGAAATATTTAACAATTAAATATTCAAATAATCAATTAATGTAATTTTTATTATATATGTATTTTTATTTACAATAAATAACAAATACATATATTTATGGCATGTGTCCAAATCTCATTTGATGAATAATTAATGTGTATTTAATTGTATTATGTATCAAATATAAATACACAATAATTATTATCGGACAAAAATCCCTTAATGCATGTGTTATCGTTTAACCGATTAAACGATCCGAATTAACTCATTTAATTCGATGAAGTATTATGAATAATCCGTATTATTCATATCGCGGTTCCCAAGTGCTCAACGAGTACACTTAATATTGTGGGACTCTCTAAGTTTAGGTATATCCGTCACGAAATCTAATTGGACATCCACCCACTCATGGATTATGACGACCACGGATAATCTCGTAAAACTATGCAAGTCGAGGTCACTGCATACGTATAATCCCTCCGTCATAGGTCATTCATATTATACCAGTGATATAGATGAGAACGTCAAATCCGTTCGGTATAATACATTCGACTTTCAATTTACGATCTCTAAATAACACTCGGAACTGATTTCCGAAGTTATACCACAGTCATGGATTTACTAGATCATAAACACATGCTTGATGCATATGCCCTGTACACAGGACTGACGAATCCTATTTTGATACGCACATGATATCATGTGCATCAATCCACACCCATAGAACAAGCGGAGGTCTGATCATGACTAGATCGTTGACATGACTGCCTCATATATCCACAGTGGTATCGCAAGTCGAAGGACCACTATGCTCGCTCAACTCGAGAAGGTTCCTATTGACGTTGGTGTACCATCTATTAGGAAACCTTCAGTGAGTCATTAAGTGTCTTATCAAATAATCACCTACATGTCTATACGAGTCTCCCGAGACTCATGGTTCACTGAGATAAACCATCAGACCAAGTCACGATATACGACATGTACTGGTCTCAGCGAATTTTACTAACTGACCCGTGTTAGCAAATCTTGACCAGGAACTTTATTTAAGGATATACAACTAATAGTGTGCTTCCTAATGTCAATTACAAACTACGTTGTAACTGCGCACTATACTGTAAATCCTAGGGTCTTTGTCTAATATACACGTATCACTGAACCAGATTCAGTTTCGATCTAACCGTAATCAGATATCTAATCGTGATTAGATCGAATAAATGTATAAAAGACAATGGTGATACTATTAAAATTAGTAATATTATGAAAAATACAATTGCTCATATTTATAAATCGGATATAAATACGATCCGGATTGGCACTCCGAGCACCAACCCTAACATGTAGACCCCAATAGGGTGAGCTTGAAAGTAGGGTCGTAGCTTCCAGGCCGTCGTAACCAATGATAAAGCCACCAGTTCATGGGCCGGGTACTGGGTCTCTGCATCCAGCAAGGCTTTGCTGATATAATACACCGGCCTTTGGACCATATCGGCCTCCTACATTGGCACCGAGCTCACAGCATGTTTAGAAACAGCTAAGTGCAAGAATAAAGTCTCACTCGGGATCGGTTTAGCCAAAAGCGGAGGTTGAGCTAAGTACTGCTTGAGCTGCATGAAAGCTTCCTCGTACTCTGCCATCAAATTGACATTTTTCTTGGCTTTCTTGATCATCTTGCAAAAAGGATGACATTTATCGGTTGCCCGGGAGATGAACCGGTTTAGTGCAGCCACTCAGCCCGTCAAGCTCTGCACCTCTTTGACCGTCTTGGGAGATCTCAACTCTAAGACTGCTCGGATCTTCTGTGGGTTTGCTTCTATTCCTCGTGCACTGACCATGTATCCCAGAAAATTTCCTGATGCTACACCGAATGCACACATTCGGAAGAGGGAAACTGTCCTTCGGGCATGCCTTGTTAAGATCAGAGAAGTCCACACACATCCTTCACTTCCCACAAGGTTTCTTTACCAAAATCATGTTCGATACCTACTCCAGTATTTCACCTCTCTGA
This sequence comes from Zanthoxylum bungeanum, assembly GCA_019454045.1. Lineage (NCBI taxonomy): Eukaryota > Viridiplantae > Streptophyta > Magnoliopsida > Sapindales > Rutaceae > Zanthoxylum > Zanthoxylum bungeanum. The sequence goes on from SKCR01037791.1 coordinate 200,457, forward strand.
TAAAACCAGCTTCCAATAATCTTTCCCCCTCGGCCCCTACCGCTTCACATCGTTCTTGATTGAATATTCTTCTCTTCTGCTTGATCGGCTTGTGAGCTGGATCCACCGTTAAACGGTGGCTGATGAATTTGGGATCTATTTTGGGCATGTCGGTATGCCCCCAAGCAAAATTGTCTGCATACTGCTTCAAAAGTTTCAGCAGGTCATGCTTCAGGTTTTCCTCCAAACCCGCTTGTAGACAACAGAACCTGGGCGACGCTGTTCTAGGCTCGCGGCTTAGTTGGGAGTACGAAATAACATGGAGTCGCCACCCGGTGTGAACCGGGACAAAGATTTAAGGCCGCACTCACCCCTCGCAAGGGAAGACCTCAAACCGTTGGGTTCGGAATGGTCCCTTACTTATGTCACTTATGATGATATGATTTTTGCAATTAATCAACCGAGTCTACTCAATAATCATGCTCAAGGGTACTTAGATCTAACATGCTTTCATCCAAATAACTCCACGCAATATAACATAACGAGCATATTGAACCATTAAACCAAAGTAAACAAATAACTAATTAAACATAAACATAAACTAAACGAAACGAAACATCATGCATAAAGAATGAAGAAACAACATGTCTAAATAACACAATCATGCTTTGAAAATTAAATGACAAGACTAAATTAAATCATGCTTAAAATAATAAATAAACGGCCTAGAACTATGACATGCTCAAATACAAATTTGGATGAGACGAGATACGTGTATCTTAAGTGGTACGTGGCGTTGTATCCCGAATGCAGACCATACTACCGTCCATTCGGAATCGGCTACAGAATTTACGTCCGGGTTTCCATCCGATATACCACAAAAGGGAACACATATCCCGCTCATCCAAAAATCACATCATGCTTCAAACGACTCTCATGCAATAATATTTTAAAATAAATAAAATAAAACGAAAGATAATAAGTAAAAAGGTGCCCTCAGGTCTAACCTCTTTTGTCGTCTCACGAAAGGGCGTTACACGTCCGTTGGAAGGGTGAATGATCCGCTACTTTTCTGGTTAGCTAACCCAGCATCTTTCCTCCCTGTTTCGCTGTTCGGGTTGTTGTTTTCACTCCATTTCGCTGCTGCGTTTCAGGCCACTATTTTAGGTGATTTAAAGGACTGTTTTGTGAGTTATTTGGACTGGTTTTGGGGACTGTTTCGGGACAGTTTTGGGTGCAGTTTCAGGCAGTGTTTGGGACAGTTTTAGGCTATTTTTGGGGACTTTTTTCAGTGGGTTTTACGGCAGTTCGTGGGGTCCAGATGTGTGAAGGGCTGTGGTGCTTGTGAGTGTGTGTTCAGTTTGTGCGTGTAAGTTATGGTTTGATTGAGTGGGACGTGCGCTGAGTGTGTGCGTGAATTGACGTTGAGGCTGGTGAGGGTTTCGTGATCAGGCAGAGGGAGTTTTAGGGTTTATTATTTGGCTATGTATGAAGGTTCATGGCTGGCTGGTTTTGTAGGTGGCGAGAGCTGAAGGCTGGTGGCTTACGGGTTTGAAAGGGCTGGTCAATGTGGCTAATGGCGATAAGGGGCAAGGGCTGATGAGGAAAGGGATTTGGCTAATTAAAGAGGGATTTGATTTGGTGTTGGACAAGGAAAGCAAGGGATTTGATTTGGTTTGGTTTAGGAATACAATATTTTAGATTGGTAATTATCTTATTAGATTAGGAAGTCAAATATTTGATTGGTTTTAATTGGTTAGGATTGATTTTAATTAGGTATATCTTCTTTTTAGTTTAGTATATAATATATTCAAATTATTTAAATTAGGCATGATTTTAGTTTAAGTTTGGTAAATGTTTTATTTAATTGGTAAATGGTTTAAATATTTTATTTAATGTTTAATGTTTAAATTAATATTTATTTATTTAATTTGGGATGTGTTTTATGGGCTTTGGGGGGCTAATTGGGCTGGATGTGAGGCTAGCAGCAAAACCAGAATTACCGACACCGTTCGAACGCTTCCTCGAACGCGGCACGAACGCCCGCAATCCGTTTGACGTTCGAACGTAAACACGAACGCAGCACTAACGAAAACAGTGAACCTTGTTTATTCTGAATTTCCCCTTCCGATGTCCGTTTCCCGTGACCTCCGTGACTTAAAAGTGTAGACTTCGTATGCCCAATTGAACGTACATTCAACCCAAACACACTTCGTCCAGCGCGGCGAAGTAATATCAAACTAAGTATGCCCGATTGAACGTATCTTACATCCAACCGAACACACATCAACCGGCGCGGCAAAACATCGTGGTAAAGGGCTTTAACCCCTCCCCATGGGGGATTTTTCATTCCACTTACTAAGCCCATGCGCTCGATTGAATCATGCATAAATAAACAACATACAGAATTCAAGTGACGAAAAATAAACAAAAGCAACACAAAACAAAGAGGGTGCCGTTTACTCAAGCGGTACGTGGAGTTGTGTCCCAAGTACAGACCGCACTACCGTCCATTCGGATTCGGCTACGGAATTTACGTCTGGGTTTCCATCCTATATACCACAAGAGACGACACTCTTCCATTCATCCAATACCCACAACACACATCATACACAAACAAGATTTAACAAACAAGTAAAATACAATCAAAATAAATAACAAAAATCAAATAAAGATGAGTGTGAAAAGTACCCTCAGGTCTAACCATTTAAGCCGTCTCTCGGACTCCCGTTTCACGAAGATCGGAAGGGGTAAAGCTCCGCAACTTTTCTGGTTCAATGGTTTGCCTTTTCCTTTGCTGTTTTGCCGCTCAAGCTACTTGTAGGCATTGCATTTTCGCATGTGAAACCGGATGATGAGTCTCATTTGGAGGCACTACCTTTTGAGTCACGAAAGCCGCGGGAAACGGATATCGGAAGGGGAAATTCAGAATAAACAAGCTCAATGTCTCCGTTAGTGCTGCGTTCGTTACTTCGTTCGAACGGAAAACAGATTGCGGGTGTTCGTATCGCGTTCGAGGAAGCGTTCGAACGGTGTCGGTAATTCTGGTTTTGCTGCTAGCCTCACACCCAGCCCATTTAGCTCCCCAAAGCCCATAAAACACATCCCAAATTAAATAAATAAATATTAATTTAAATATTAAACATTAAATAAAATATTTAAACCATTTACCAATTAAATAAAATATTTACCTAACTTAAACTAAAATCATGCCTAATTTAAATAATTTGAATATATTATATACTAAAACTAAAAAGAAGATATGCCTAATTAAAATCAATCCTAACCAATTAAAGCCAATCATATATTTGACTTCCTAATCTAATAAGATAATTACCAATCTAAAATATTTATATTCCTAAACCAACACAAATTAAATATTACAACTTCCTAATTTAAAATATTTTGTCCCCCCTCAATCTTGTGTATGCCTTTCTTGGAAATCCTAATTGAATACCTAATCCTTTCCTTGTGAGACAAGGGCAACCCCTAGCTCTCTTCTATATAAACATGCACTAACCTAGCCACTTTTTCTCTAGACTCTCTAATGCACACCTAAGACAAAGAAAAATACTTGACATATACACAAAAAGAGAACAAAAGAGCCCCAACCATCTCCTCCATAGCCGAATCCACCACAAGTAACCACCCTCACATCACCGAAACTACAAGCACCAAAACAACCCCTAATCACCACCGAAAATCAGCCCCTCTAAACCTCCATACATCACCGAAAATCACACAAACACAGCAGCCTAAATCACTCCCAAAACAGTCACTAAAATCCCTTAAAACAGTAACATAAAATACACTTACAATCCTTGAAATAATCACACAAACACAGCAGCCTAAATCACTCCCAAAACAGTCACTAAAATCCCTTAAAACAGTAACATAAAATACACTTACAATCCTTGAAATAACCACACAAAACAGTCCACCAAGAACACCAAAACAGTCCACAAACAGTAAGCAGAGGACACTGAGGAAATGGCAGCAAAACCACAAGGAAACAGCAGCAAAACGGAGTCGGAGCAGTAGCTTGAGCGGCCGAACAGCGAAGGAAGAGGCAAACCAGTGAACCAGAAAAGTTGCGGAGCTTTACCCCCTTCAGATTTTCGTGAAACGCGAGTCCGAGAGACAGCTTAAAGGTTAGACCTGAGGGTATCTTTCACACTTATTCTTATTTAATTTCTGGTCATTTATTTTGATTATATTTTCAGTACTTGCGGCATTTGTTGTGTGTATGATGTGTGTTGTGGGTATTGGATGAATGGAAGACTGTTGTCTCTTGTGGTATATAGGATGGAAACCCAGACGTAAATTCCGTAGCCGAATCCGAATGGACGGTAGTGCAGTCTGTACATGGGACACAACTCCACGTACCACTTGAGTAAACGGCACATTCTCTTGTGTGGTGTTGCTTTGGTTTATTTATTTCTTGTCATTTAAATTCTGTATGTTGCTTATTCCCGTATGATATGATCGAGTGCATGGGCTTAGTAAGTGCGATGAAAGGTTCCCTAATTGGAGGGGTTAAAATCCTTCACCACGACGCTTTGCCGCACCGATTGATGTGTGTTCGGTTGAATGCGAGATACGTTCAATCGAGCATACCTAGTTTGATATGACTGTCTTTATTTTCGTATGCATGATTCAACCGAGCGCATGGGTTTAGTAAGTGTGATGTGAGATCCCCTATGGGGAGGGGCTAAAGCCCTTTTCCATGATGCTTTGCCGCGCCGGTTGATGTGTGCTCGGTTAGATACAAGATACGTTCAATCGGGCACACTATGTTTAATATCATTGCTTTTAATTCTTTTTATGCATGATTCGGTCGAGCGCATGGGGTTAGTATGTTGGTCTAAAGGTCCTCTCTTTGAGAGATCAAGAGCCCCAAAAGGCCACCTTTACGGCAGTACTTCGCCGCGCCCCTTTATTTGTCGTTTATGTATTGCGTCCCATTTCATGCATCAGGTCTGTTCCCGTTCGAACGCGTTTACGAACGCAACTCGAACGTACATGTATTTTGCCTTGTCATGCATCAGGTCTTATTTATGTTCGAACGCGTTCACGAACGCCATACGAACGAGAGCATTCTGTTTCATTTCTGTTCGAACGCGTCAACGAACGCCATACGAACGAGAGCATTCTGTTTCATTTCTGTTCGAACGCGTTATCAAACGCCATACGAACGTGAACCTTCTGTTTACCGTTCGAACGCGTTTACGAACGCTACACGAACGCTCACCCACTGAACTGAGTCATCTTCATTAGATTTCATGCATAGTTTTCCTAGTAGCTATCTCCACATGTATAAATACAAATATGTTAATGTATTACAATTCATATGCTTATGTCATGATAACATTTGAGCATTATTTCTTGCGGTATATCGGATGGAAACGCAGACGTAAATTCTGTAGCCGATTCCGAATGGACGGTAGTGCGGCCTGTACTTGGGATACAATTCCACGTACCGCTTGGAAAAGTGCCCGTATGTGTGCTTGTATGGTTAATATGTGTGCTTGTGTTTTCCTGAATGTGATATGCAAATAAAGTTGTATGTTCGTTGCTATTTTGATATATGTTAAGCATGCAATTTTAAATGTGAGATATATGTGAAATGTGTACATAAGTTTTATTTTTCATATGAGAATTTAGAAGCATGATACTCTTGGAAATAAGTGTTACTTAAGCTTGATTAAATTATTACACAAATCCTTTCATTACAAGTGACATAAGTAAGGGACCATTCCGAACCCAACGGTTTGAGGTCTTCCCTTGCGAGGGGTGAGTGCGGCCTTAAATCTTTGTCCCGGTTCACACCGGGTGGCGACTCCATGTTATTTAGTACTTCCCAACTAGGCCGCGAGCCTAGGAACGGCGTCGCCCAGGTTCTGTGTTCCTACACTACTGTTTCGAGTCCGTTTTGCTGCTGTTTCCTTGTGGTTTCGCTGCCGTTTCCTCTGTATTCTTTTGCTTACTGTTTTTGGGTGTGTTCTTCCTGTAATTTTCCTGTGTGTTGTGTATGAGCTAGCTAGCTAGGGTTGAGAAGGTTGGTGAAGGGTTCTTTTTATAGGCAAAGGGTTAGGCTTGACAAGGAAAGGGATTTGGCTAATTAAAGAGAGATTTGATTTGGTGTTGGATAAGGGAAGTCAAAGATTGAGGGGGGACAAATCGTGGCTAGATAGGGAAGGTTGAATATTTAGTTTATGTTGATTAGGCATACAATATTTTGAGTTTGGGAATAATATATTGGTTGATTGATTTTAACTTGGTATGATTATATTTGATTGGTTTCGATTAGGTATGATTTTAGTCTAAGTTTGGTAAATGTTTTATTTAATTATTTAATTAATTATTTTAATATCTTATTTAGTTAATGTTTTAATTAATATTTATTTATTTAATTTGGGATGTGTTTTATGGGCTTTGGGGAGCTAAATGGGCTTGGGTGTGAGGCTAGCAGCAAAACCAGAATTACCGACACCGTTCGAACGTTTCCTCGAACGCGACACGAACGCCCACAATCTGCCTGACGTTCGAACGAAGTAACGAACGCAGCACTAACGAAGACAGTGAGCTTGTTTATTCTGAATTTCCCCTTCCGATATCCGTTTCCCGCGGCTTCCGTGACTCAAAAGGTAGTGCCTCCAAATGAGACTCATCATCGGGTTTCACATGCAAAAATACAATGCCTACAGGCAGATTACCTCTTCATAGTAGATCACATATTTCAAGTAAGAAGTGAGGCTGCTTTCATGGGAACTTTTAATGGCTGGTTACCCTAAAGTACTTGATGAATCCAGGACCGTTGTTGAGGGCCGAAATGAACACAACCGTAGAACGGGAAATGGTCGAAGTAAAGCTGTGTGTTTGACCGGCGTAAACACACACGTATAACGCAAGCGCACGTATCGTTCAAGTAGTATAAAAATATCGATCCCACGAGGACTTAATTCCTACTGTTGTTATTAATTGTTGAATCTATTTATTTACAAATATCTAATTGAGGGAGAATAGAATGATTACTTGATTGATTTGATTGATTTTAGAATTGCTAAATAAATAAATAAATAAAAAGACAAAAGAAAATACTAAGGAAAATAACAAAAGACACAAAGATATATGGTTGTGAATCATTTTAATATCATTTAAAAGATGAAGTGATTATTTCATGTTTGTGTAATAAATTGGTTTACTAACCTGGAACACTAAATTATGCAAAAGCCTCTGTCGATGGTCAGACGCAAATACCCAGTTTAACCCAATTGAAACATATGTCTATGTCAACCAAATTATCTAGATTCATTAAGTTTAAGTTACAATTATGGCTACCCCCGCCCTACAGGTATATGTCTATCCTGTAAGGAAATCTATTAAAGGGTTATCTATCCTCAAGGAAGATCGTGGGCTATTAAGTCTAAGGCTGAAACCTAAAATCCCTATGTCTAGTTCATTTTAGATTTACCACATCAATCTTATTGGTGATCAGACAACAAGAAGCATTAAGCTTAAGACTTAATAAATAAACCTTTAAATTACCCAAACTATAAAATAACCCCTTATAAAACGGTGATATTAGAATTCATCACAACCCCAGATAACTAACTTAGTTACGACACATAACTAGGGCTAGTAAAAACTTAAATAAAATAAAAGACATAAAGTAAAATGCTTAAAAGTAAATTGCTGAAAAGTAAATGACGAAAAGTAAATGCTGAAATTAAATACTGAAAATTAAATGCTGAAAAGTAAATTGCTGAAAGTAAATTGCTGAAAAGTAAATAAAGTAAAATTACAATAAAAGAAAATGCTGAGGTAAAAAGATCCACTTTTATTACTTTTATTTTAGATATCTATCTTAATATAATATATTAACTTTGCATGATAATTACCAACCAGCCATATAGGCGGTATCCAGTTTAGTCAGGTTAAAACCAATTTAAATAATTACCAACCGACCAATATGGCGGTATCCTCGTTAAGTCAGGTTTTAACTAGTTTATATATTATAATTAAGGGAGATTAATTTAATATTAGTATTAAAAGTTTTACATTTTACCCCAGCAAAGGGGAGTTACCTCCTCATTACTGAAAAGTAAACAAACTGAAAATTAAAGAAAGAAAAATATTGTACGTAAAAGTAAATTGCGGAAAGTAAAAACTGAAAAGTAAAGAAAAGAAAGTGCGAAAGCGGAAATTAATTACTAAAAGCTATAAATAAACAAACAAGATACAATCTTCTTAGTATTCTTAAGGAATTCCTTAGAAGAAAGTATGAATTTTACAAATGAAATGGCTTGGTATTTATAGGCAAAATTTTGCCTCCATCAAATCATCCACCAAATCAATTATTAATTGCTCCTCACTAATTGCTCCACTAAATCCATTATTAATTGCTCCACTAAATCTCTTATCATGTTTGGTGATGATTTGATAATTTTTATTATTTATTTATTAATTTATTTTTTGCTTTGAAAATGATTGAAAGTGACTTTAATAATTACACACAACACACTTCTGGATGATTCATCATTTCGGGCATGAAATCTTCAGAATTCGAAATTATTTGTGTCTTTCAAAGCTGTAGATCTTTGAGTCTTATTTAATCTGGAACTTGAATCAGCTCAATCCGATATCGGAGTAAAAAGTTATTCTCAAAATACGACAGATGCATAAAACTGGAATTTCCAAAACTGCACTTCGTTAAAACGCCCCAAGTTTTCAATCTCCAAAATTAATATGTCAAGTCCAATTTTTGCCCTTATTTGACCCATATTTCGTCCTAAATATTTCATTAAATCCCAATATTATTTTATCTGCAAATAAACTAAAACATTCAAAACGTTCATCAAACCCGAGAAACTAAACAAAATATTAGTAAAGGGCGGTAAATATTGATATATTTTCCGCTCATCAGTGTTGCCAATTATCTTGGTTTACACCAACGGCAGAACTTTAAGACTATGGGTCATTGGTTTTCCAAGTAAATCCGATTGTCATTCACTAGGAAAGGTTCAAGGCGAAAGCTACCTATTTCAATGCAGCTTTAGTTCACAGAAACTCTCTCAAGTGTCTGCATGAATATTTAGAGAATTGTGGGAGATTGTTGTAAATTCTCTAATTATTTGAGTTATGGATAGAGGATGGATATGTCTTTTGATTGGTACCCCATGGGACATGTCCTCCAATTTATAAGAATACTCAAAACTCCAAATGGTTAATAAAAAAAAGGGCATAACCCTTGGGAGGGTTGCACCCCAAACCAAAGGGTGCCCTTAAGGCACCCTTCCATGTCTATTTAATGGAGTTTTGTAGTTCATTCTTGGCATCCAGTTGATGGAAAAGTCTTGTGTCTCACTATTTTCATTTTTTTATTAAGAGAGAGTTTCCTCCATTTCCAAGTTCGAGATCTTGTTAGGAGTGCCCCTTGAACAAGAGGAATCCGGGCTATCCTGGGAGAGAGAGCCACAAAATCTGTAGAACACTGAGACGGGACTGATAAGTTCTTAGGACATAGAATTTTCTTAACCTGGACCACTGCATTCATCAAATTTCCAGGTTTCTTCTTTTTCAAAGTTTTAGGGTTTGCATGATAGTGTAGATCTATTTTTTATGTTCTGGATTTGATTGTTTGAAGCATGTTTAATTGATGTTTAATGAGACTAAACTTTCAACACTTGCCTTTTTCACAAACATGTTAAACTCAATTATATGAATGATTTATACCATCACTTGCAGCTAAAGAAGCAAATGCAACTGATCTCAGGTGCAGTTGATTTATTTGCTGTGACAAAAAGGGAGAGGGAAAAATGAATTTGTATTTCTGTTTCTTCCAATAAACTGAAACATCACAACATCTAACATGAACTGAAGCACTTGTTTGCACATTGTATTTCAATCTTATTTAGAAATAAAAAAAAAGAACATAGGAAATGCTAGACTGCGATACTAGAGCGGCCTCTACAAACAAGTTTACACTTACACCTAATACATGTTTATGTTAGCTGCAGCACCCAAAGTAATTGACTCACAAACCACTGCCTCTAATTACATCTCCACTGGCTACCGTAAGACTGAAAAATAACATCTGCAACAGCAAACTGCATAAATGAAACCCTAATCAAACTGCCTTGGTCCTAAATTAATTACCAATTAATATCTTTTTCTGAAATTAATTATTTTAATTAATTTATGTTTATATGGAAAGGAAGTGTCCCTTGCCAAGGGTTGCCTAAGGTTTATAAAAACCAATCAAATTCTAGAAATTCGAAAAATATACAGAAAATCTTCTCTCTTTCTCTACAACTTCTCTTGTGTTCTTGGAAGAAATTCAAGATTTGCTAACATTACTGTAATTTACTTTTGTGCTTCCATTATTTCTAACAATTATGATAATATTGTAACCTGCAATGACAAAAAAATTAAATACTATGTTATTTCAACAAGCTTGCCCTTAAAGTGATCCAGTACAGACACTTGCGCAGCAAAAAATGCAAATACATAAACATAACATTAATTGCTCACCTCTTTGCATGAGCCAAGTATTTGTGGTAAAGTCATTAGTTAGACAGTGAATTGTGTTTTACATTATAATGCAAACCTGGGAAAGAATGGGTTAGTACATCATAGCAAATAGGGAGGGAAAATTACCAAATGGCACCTACATGGGCTCTTGTAAAAATGGCGAAGTCCTCCATGATCTGCTTGAATTTGCTATATCTTTTAGATATTTAGGAGGTTCAACAACACAAAGCTTCATCCATTGTAAAAAATAACATTGGTATTTTTAGGATAGATTGTCTTGCTAATTTGTTATTTCCCAAATTGGTGCTGTATTTTAAATTTAATTTATTAATTTATGTACTTTTAGTTAACTATTTCGCAATTGCAGTAATATTTATTGCATGGATCATAATATCATATAATGAACTTGGTATTTAATTATTTAATTTCTTATGCACAAAAATGAATGGTGCTTATGCCTTGTTTTTTTTAAAAAAAAAATTGTGAATAAACTTTTGAAAATTGATTCAATTGATCTTCTTGTAGGAGCTTATGCCTTGTAAAATATTTTATGGGAGTGTGAATAAACTGTGAAATGCTTTTTTAATTGTGAATTGAAAATATCCTGAAGAAGTTGTTGCTAGAATTGCAAATTTGAGGAAGCTTTTGTTGGAGTTGTGACTTTTAGCTGTGATGAATATACACAACATTTAATTTAATATGAAAACCCATTATGATAAGTTAACATTGCTGAAAGTTTTGGAAGCAAGTATTGCATGTCATGTTCAATTCAATAACGTGTATTTCACATATTGTTCACTCAAATTTTAACAAACCAAAATCATAGTTTAAAAAACCAAAATCATCAAATATTAATATGTAAATTCACCAATGCTGACAATGTCCAACAAGTCATCTTCTCATTCCCCCTGTTAACCAAAATTGAATATATGCTTATTAATGTAGATTACTATTTCGATGCTTCACTCTACCTTTTTAAATCATGTATCAAAATGTAAAAAAAAAAAAAATAGAAGATATTTATATACCTTAGGAAAACTTGTATTATTTACTTACTTGAACAACAATATTTGTCTTGGACACAATGTATTTGTTGAAGAAGAAGATGAGTCTCTGCCATTTATATATATAGCCCCCAGTGAGTGAAAAAAATAAACTTTTGTGGTAAAAAAATAAACATTTACACAAGCACAAACAGAAATTGAAAGTTCAATTTTTACGAAGAAAAAAAAAACAAAACTTGTATTATTTACTTACTTAAACAACAATATTTATCTTGGAGGCAATGTATTTGTTGAAGAAGAAGATGAGTTTCTGCCATTTATATATATAGCCCCCAGTGAGTAAAAAATAAATAAACTTTTGTTAAAAAATAAACATTTACACAAGAACAAAATAAAATTTGTGTTGTTCAACAAATATTGGGCTGTGTGATATAGTTGTATCATTTACTTGCCTAAACAATATTTGTGTTGAAGAAGATGAGCTCCCAACTGCCATTATCAAAAAAAAAATAACTTTTGGATTAAAAAAACAAACTTTTAAACTCAAGCAAAAACAAAATCAAAACATTAAACTTTTAAAAGAAAAAAAAATCAAAACTTGTTGTATTATTTACTTACTTGAACAATGTTTGTCTTGGAGAAGTTAGCTTTATGTTCAGGTGTATTTGTTGAAGAAGATGGAGCGAGCTCACTGCAATGAGTCTGCCGTTTTATATATAGGTGTCTTATGATAATAATAATAATAATAATATAATAATAATATAATAATAATATATAGGTGTCTGGTAAATGATTGCGTCATGAGCCTTGAATTATTATAATCTGGTTATTTGTGAGTAATTTCATAATCTGGGGTATGTTTGTATAAAAAGAATTGCATTACCTTTTCTTCTCTAACGGCCATTCGTGAGTATAGGGGGGGGGGGGGGGGGGGGGGGGGGGGGGGGGGGGGGGGGGGGGGGGGGAGGGGGGGAGTGAGCGTTTTTTTTATCCGATCTATTTGATCCGGAGCCGATCTCGACCGGGTCTTTTGGGAAAAATATAGATCTCAATGAGACGATCATTTTGACGGTAATTTCATCTCGGGAAACTCCATATTTTCGTAGAAATCCCGGTAAGAAACTTTTAATGGTTTTTTATTGATTTCCCGCTGATCCGGAACTCTGATTGAAAAACCGTCAGCGACATTAGAACTCGGAGGGGGAGACGAAGATTCGACCGTCGAAAAATTAAACTCCGGCCGACACATAGCACTCAAGCGCGCCTTGTGCAGTGGCACGTGAGGCCCACGCGCGGCCAGTAAGAGAAGCGCGTGTCCCACACGCGCCAGACATAATCTGGCCGCCGAATTCCTGAGTCTTCCTTCGTGATTTCCCGACCATTCTGAGTAGTTCCGAATCTTGATTTTCATATAATTTATCATTATATTCGGTTTATGCATGTAATATATTTCGGAACAAAATTTGCTTTAAAGTATGATTAGTTTACATGCTTAGACCATATAAATGATTGTCTTGGGATTGGAAGTGAATGAAAAATTTAATCGGAGAATATGGTCGAGTAAGATTGTGTGCAGGAAATTATTATGAGCCCGAGATTTGGGTTAGTAATGTTGAATTAAATCGTGGATTTGTATGTTGGGAATAGATTTTGAATGTAAGTTGGTGATTATGGATTGTATAATGAAAGTCCATATTATAGACGGAACTTTATCGAAATTTTATTAGGCTTACGAGAGCAACCGAGTCACTTTTCTTGCAAATTCTTTCATCTATTCTAGTTAGGATTATGTTCCTTATCTTAAATTATTTTTTTCTCTTTAGGTGATCGTGATACCATAAGCGGGGACGGTCCTGCTGCATAGTTCCTTTCTCTGTAGTCAACTCATCAGGTGTGTGGATAAGTGTAGGACACAGGACCTGGGCGACGCCGTTCCTAGGCTCGCGGCCTAGTTGGGAAGGATTACATAACATGGAGTCGCCACCCGGTGTGAACCGGGACAAAGATTTAAGGCCTCACTCACCCTCGCAAGGGAAGACCTCAAACCGTTGGGTTCGGAATGGTCCCTTACTTATGTCACTTGTAATGAAAGGATTCATGTAATAATTTAACTAAGCTTAAGTAACACTTATTTCCAAGAGTATCATGCTTCTAAATTCTCATATGCAAAATAAAACTTATGTGTACATTTTTACATATATCTCATATTTAAAATTTCATGCTTAACATATATCGAGATAGCAACGAACATACAAACTTACATATCACATTCAGGAAAACACAAGCACACATATTGACCCTACAAGCACACATATGGGCACTTTTCCAAGCGGTACGTGGAATTGTAGCCCAAGTACAGACCGCACTACCGTCCATTCGGAATCGGCTACGGAATTCACGTCTGGGTTTCCATCCGATATACCGCAAGAAATAATACTCAAATGTTATCATGACATAAGCATACGAATTGTGACACATTTGCATAAGAAAGATCAACCAATAGGCAATTATGCATGAATATAATAAGACAGACTCAGTTCAGTGTGTGCACGTTCGTGTAGCGTTCGTAAACGCGTTCGAACGGAAATGAAACAGAATGCTCACGTTCGAGTAGCGTTTGTAAACGCGTTCGAACGGAAATGAAACAGAATGCTCACGTTCGAGTAGCGTTCGTAAACGCGTTCGAACGGAAATGAAACAGAATGCTCACGTTCGAGTAGCGTTCGTAAACGCGTTCGAACGTAAATGAGACAGAATGCTCACGTTCGAGTAGCGTTCGTAAACGCGTTCGAACGGAGATGAACAGAAAGCTCACGTTCGTATGGCGTTTGTTAACGCGTTCGAACGGATACGAGACCTGACACATAATAAGGCAAAACACATGCGCGTTCGAGTTGCGTTCGTAAACGCGTTCGAACGGGAACAGACCTGATGCATGAAATGAGACGCAATACATAAACACAAAATAAAAGGGCGCGGCGAAGTACTGCCATAAAGGTGGCCTTTTGGGGCTCTTGATCTCTCAAAGAGAGGACCTTTAGACCAACATATTAAGCCCATGCGCTCGACTAATCATGCATACAAAGAATTGAAAGCAATAATATTAAACATAGTGTGCCCGATTGAACGTATCTCGTATCCACCGAACACACCTCAACCGGCGCGGCAAAGCATCGTGGTAAAGGGGCTTTAGCCCCTCCCCGTAGGGGATCTCACATCACACTTACTAAGCCCATGCACTCGATTGAATCATGCATACGAAATAGAGACAATCATATCAAACTAAGTATGTCCGATTGAACGTATTTCGCATTCAACCGAACACACATCAATCGGTGCGGCAAAGCATCGTGGTGAAGGATTTTAACCCCTCCAATTAGGGGACCTTTCATCGCGCTTACTAAGCCCATGCACTCGATCGTATCATACAGGAATAAGCAACATACATAATTAAATGACGAGGAATAAATAAATGAAAGCAACACAAAACAAGAGAAGGTGCCGTTTACTCAAGTGGTACGTGGAGTTGTATCCCAAGTACAGACCGCACTACCGTCCATTCGGATTCGGCTACGGAATTTACGTCTGGGTTTCCATCCTATATACCACAAGAGACGACACTCTTCCATTTCATTCAAGCCACAACATGCATCCATAAACGACTCTCATGCGAGTAGAATTCAATAATAATAATAAAAAACGAATATAAACTAATGAAAAGGTACCCTCAGGTCTAACCTTTTAAATCACCTATCGGATGTACGGTACACGATCGTCGGAAGGGTGGATGCTCCGCAACTCTCCCGGTTCACTGGTTCACTGTTCTCGTTCGTTGTCTTTACTATTTTGAGTCGTCGTTCTCTGTCTTTTACTATTGTTTCCTTGTGGTTTCGCTGCCGTTTCCTCTTTATCTTTTGCTTACTGTTTTTGGGTGTCTTATTCCTGTAATTTTTATGTGTGTTGTGTGTGAGTTAGGGACTAGCTAGTAGCTAAGGTTGAGAGAGGTTGGTGAAGGGTTCTTTTTATAGGCAAAGGGTTAGGTTTGACAAGGAAAGGGATTTGATTTGGTTTGGTTAAGGGAAGTCAAGAGATTTGATTTGGTTTGGTTAAGGGAAGTCAAAGATTGAGGGGGGACAAATCTTGGCTAGATAGGGAAGGTTGAATATTTGATTGGCTTGGATTAGGAATACCATATTTTAAGTTTGGGAATAATCTTATTAGATTGGGAATATAATTGGTTGATTGATTTTAATTAGGCATGATTATATTTTGATTTAGTATGTGATTTGTTTAATTTAGGCATGATTTTAGTTTAAGTTGGTAATTGTTTTTTTATGTTTGGTATATGTTTTATTTAATCATTTAATTAATTTAGTTATTATATTATTTAGTTAATGTTTTAATTAATATTTATTTATTTAAATTGGGATGTGTTTTATGGGCTTTGGGGGGCTAATTGGCTGGATGTGAGGCTAGCAGAAAAAACCAGAATTACCGACACCGTTCGAACGCTCCTCGAACGCGACACGAACGCCGCAATCTGTTTTCCGTTCGAACGAAGTAACGAACGCAGCACTAACGAAAACAGTGAACCTTGTTTATTCTGAATTTCCCCTTCCGATGTCCGTTTCCCGTGACCTCCGTGACATAAAAGGTAGTGTCTCCAAAATGAGACTCATCATAGGGACTTATGCGTAAAAATGCAGTGCCTACAGTCGCCCCCACTTTGATGGACTTGTGTAATGTGCAACAGTGACAATCCTATCAAAGTTATGCAATGCATTTCTACTTACCTGGCTCGCCAGCTGCCACTTGACTTACCATGTGTTGAGTTGATTTGGGTGGTGAGGTGTTGCGACCCCTGGTTCATTCCCGAACCGTGTTGTGATGTGGTCCATTCCCGAACCGTTGCCGTAAGGTGGTCCATTCCCGAACCGTTACTGTAAGGTGGTTCATTCCCGAACCGTTACTGTGAGATGTTCATCATTCCCGAACTGTTACTGTGAGATGTCCATTCCCGAACTGTTACTGTGAGGTGTTCATTCCCGAACTGTTATCGTGAGGTGGTCCATTCCCGACCGTTCTGTGAGGTGTCCATTCTCGAACTGTTACTGTAAGGTGGTCCATTCTCGAACCGTTACTGTGAGGTGGTTCATCCCGAACTGTTACTGTGAGGTGGTCCATTCCCGAACCGTTACTGTGAGGTGGTCCATTCCCGAACCGTTACTATGAGGTGTTCATTCTCGAACTGTTACCATGAGATGTCCATTCCAAACTGTTACCGTGAGGTGTTCATTCCCGAACTGTTACTGTGAGGTGGTCCATTCCCGAACCGTTACTGTGAGGTGTTCATTCTCGAACTATGCTGTGAGTTGGTCCATTCCCGAACCTTTACTGTGAGGTGTTCATTCTCGAACTATGCTTCCATTCTTGGAGTGCCATTCCGGCGTGCTCATTCTCAAGCTGTGCTTCCATTCTTGGAGTGCCATTCCCGGCTTGTTCATTCATGAACTGTACTTCCGTTATCGGAGTGCCATTCTCGGCGTGCTCATTCTCGAGCTGTCCATTCCCGGACTATATCTCCATTCTCGGAGTGCCATTCTCGACGTGCTCATTCTCGAGCTGTCCATTCCCGACTATATCTCCATTCTCGGAGTGCCATTCTCGGCGTGCTCATTCTCGAGCTGTCCATTCCCGGACTATATCTCCATTCTCGGAGTGCCATTCTCGGCGTGCTCATTCTCGAGCTGTCCATTCCCGGACTATATCTCCATTCTCGGAGTGCCATTCTTGGCGGAACTGATCTGATGTGATGCGGGCCTCGCCCCCAGGATGCCATACCCGGCAATGCTGATATGATGTAGTAGGGGCCTCGCCCCCAGAATGCCATACCCGGCAATGCTGATACGATGTAGTATGGGCCTCGCCCCCAGAATGCCATACCCGGCAATGCTGATACGATGTAGTATGGGCCTCGCCCCCAGAATGCCATACCCGGCAATGCTGATACGATGTAGTATGGGCCTCGCCCCTTGGACTCATCCCCAAAACTGATGTTGAAGTGGGCCTCGGCCCCAACTGCTACTGACATGGGCCTCGCCCCCAGATTGATGCTGATGTGGGCCTCGGCCCTGGATTCATTCCAAAATTCTGTTGATGTGGGCCTTGACCCTGGGACTTATCCCCAAAACTGATACTGATTCGGGCCTCGACCATCTGCGATTCATTCTCGAAAACTGCTGATATTGTACTGTTACTGCTTCTGGTTGGCTTGTATTTGACGCTTTCTCTTTTTCTCCTTTGAAACCTGTTATTACAAAACAGAACAAACACAAAAAGGATGCGAATATGTTACGTGTATGCATGCATGTTCCTATCCCGTCGGGTTAGGTCTTCCATCAATCCTCTTGGTGACTGCTTAGTCTTCTTTTCCTCAGGCAAACCACTGCTTCAGTCTGTCTATGTTGATCAGCTCGGTGAACTAATTCCCTTCCAAGTCTGATAGTTTCACTGCCTCTATTTCCCAATTTCTGAATGTCTATCTTATCTTTTCTGTTTGCTTATTGCGAAGGTTCCCCGTGTTCATCACTGGATTCCATAGTACCAAGGTTGAATACTTTTCTCAAATATACTCATATTGCAGAAGAGTTTTAGAGAAATGAACGTCTTTATTATTGTTGAGGAAAAGAGTTCGAACAAGTAACAAAATCAATGTCATTAAAAACTGGATCAAATAGACTAGGAGGAACATCTCCATCATCCGCAGCACTGCCTTCTTCCTCGGCCCATGGTTCTTCACTGTCATCCATGTAAGAAGCTTGATGGTTGATGGCTTCTTTTCATGGGTTGGGTATTTTATGGGAATCTATGAGATCTTGAATTTCATGCCTGAGGCGGGTGCAGTTGTCGGTGTCATGGCCATGTAGCTGGTGGAAGTGACAATAAAGGTCCACATTTATGTGTGGTGGTGGGGGGTGCGGAAGTGGCTTGCCTTCTAAGGGTTTCAAGATTCCTTGTCCCTGTAACTTTTCAAATACCTTCGACAAAGGTCTACCAAGGTTGGAGAATTGCCGGTTCATGATGGCAGCAACCTCGACAGTAGCGGGCTTAGTCTCAGAATACCCCCCAAAAGTCCGCCTATTCTGGCCATAGGACTTTCTGTTTTCAGCCTCCTCTTCCTCAATATCCATGACAGTTTCCCTCAACTGCCGAAAATCAGAAATCATCGAAGTCATCCTCCTCAGCTTACTATAAATAGAGGGCTTGGTGCCCTTGATGATCATTTTGATTTGGTCCTTCTCAGAGGGCCGAGTCTGCATTTTCAGAAGCTGGCTTCTCCAGCGGTCTACATACTCCTTGAAGCTTTCTTCCGGCTTCTGCTTAGTGTTCTCCAAATCACGGAGTGACAAGTCAATCTCCAAGTCTGTAACATACTGCTTCAGAAAAGCATCAGCTAGTTCCTTCCAATCTTCCTTAACCTTCTTTTCAAGGCTATGATACCAAACCACAGGTGCCCCCTCGAGTGACATCCCAAACATCTTTTGGACTTGGCGCTGTGATAGGCCCATTGAACTCATGACTGAGACATATTGCTGCAGATGGACCCTCGGGTCTCCGTTCCCATTAAACTTGGCCATGTCCGGCATTTTAAACTGAGCTGGCAGCTGTTCTCCGAACGTCATTGCCTCATAATCTAACAACTCTTCATTTTTACCCCTCATTTTACCGGTAACTGTTTCAACCTGATCCCGAAGCTTCTGAAATTCTGCCTGAGACCCAATCACTCTGCCTGTTGCATATTCTGCCATGTCATCATCAAAAGTGGGACATCATCCCCTAACCCATTCGGAGGCTCCTCACGCCTTACATTCTCAGAATCTCCCCTGGCACGGGGCACAGCCATATTTGTCATGGCAGTAGTCAAGGCTTGCAACTGCTCAGTAATCTTGGCGAAGCCATTTTCTAACTGATCTATCCGGGATACCTCAGTATCTGATTCCCTCATGTCTGTTCTCGGTATTTTGGCGAGTCTTCCCTTTTTTCTAACCCAACGGGAATCTATGATGGCTTTTAGAACACAAGGGTTAACATGATGTATGTATGCGTGATGTGCATAAGAAGTATATAACATATATTAAATCAAATAAAATTCACAAACAAATCGGCCTATTATCATTTTAGAAGCTTTTGGGACAACTGTCATAAGAGTGAACCCGTCCCAGTTTAAATGGCCCAACGAGTTCATGTCTTATGGCAAAGAGCCCAACTAAATCCAAATGATAAAATTCCGAACACAATCATAAAATGGCCCATTGTAATTTAGAAGCCTTTTGGCCCAATCGTCATAAGATGTGTCCTTGTCCCAGTTTAAATGGCCCAACAAGCCCATATCCCATGATAATGGTCCAAATGGATCCAAACAACGATGTTCCCAAACACAAGAAAGATGATGCAAACATGACATAATAATTTTTACAAAGTGGCCCATCAACATTTCAGAAGCTTTTGGCCTAATAGTCATAAGGTGCGAACTTGCCCCAGTTTAAATGGCCCGGCAAGCCCGCATTTCTGACAATAGTCCAACTGCATCCAAATGAGGATGGTCCACAAGCACATACTCAAGGAAATAATTGTTACTTTAGCCAACCCGGTCTATAGGTGGGTTAGTAAGAGTATAGACAAAGGCTCTCACCGGCGAAGGATGGCCCACAACTAGGTCTCCCCACTCAAGGGTTCGAGCAACCAAGTGAGCGCACCACTTTTTATACACTAAGGTACGTGCCAATGAGCTATGGTGTGTGACGGACTGTCAAATGGATTTCCCGTTGTAGATCCCCCAGAGGGAAGGTGGAGCGAGGCTCACTTAAATACCCAAGCCTCTTAGGCTCTTATCGCTTGTTGTCAGGAATAAACAACGAGTCCTCCAAATTAGTCCATCACAATAGGCTACGAGTAGATGGCTATCTAGGTGCCTTCACAGCTTTTCCTTCTAGAAAGGTAGTGAATGAAGGAAGACACCAAACCATTACCTAGCCTAAAAATGCCTTTGATTAAACCCTCACTTTATCCACTATAGACACGGTCAATTAAAACATAAATCCAATCATTACAAGACAATATTCGGGGCCGATTCTCTATCCCCAGTGGAGTCGCCAGACTGTAGGACACAGGACCTGGTGACGCCGTTCCTAGGCTCGCGGCCTAGTTGGGAAGGATTAAATAACATGGAGTCGCCATCTGGTGTGAACCGGGACAAAGATTTAAGGCCGCACTCACCCCTCGCAAGGGAAGACCTCAAACCGTTGGGTTCGGAATGGTCCCTTACTTATGTCACTTGTAATGAAAGGATCATGTAATAATTTAACTAAGCTTAAGTAACACTTATTTCCAAGAGTATCATGCTTCTAAATTCTCATATGCAAAATAAACTTATGTGTACATTTTTACATATATCTCATATTTAAAATTGCATGCTTAACTTATATCGAGATAGCAACGAACATACAAACTTACAATCACATTCAGGAAAACACAAGCACACATATTGACCTACAAGCACACATATGGGCACTTTTCCAAGCGGTACGTGGAATTGTAGCCCAAGTACAGACCGCACTACCGTCCATTCGGAATCGGCTACGGAATTCACGTCTGGGTTTCCATCCGATATACCGCAAGAAATAATACTCAAATGTTATCATGACATAAGCATACGAATTGTGACACATTTGCATAAGAAAGATCAACCAATAGGCAATTATGCATGAATATAATAAGACAGACTCAGTTCAGTGTGTGCACGTTCGTGTAGCGTTCGTAAACGCGTTCGAACGGAAATGAAACAGAATGCTCACGTTCGAGTAGCGTTTGTAAACGCGTTCGAACGGAAATGAAACAGAATGCTCACGTTCGAGTAGCGTTCGTAAACGCGTTCGAACGGAATGAAACAGAATGCTCACGTTCGAGTAGCGTTCGTAAACGCGTTCGAACGTAAATGAGACAGAATGCTCACGTTCGAGTAGCGTTCGTAAATGCGTTCGAACGGAGATGAGACAGAAAGCTCACGTTCGTATGGCGTTTGTAACGCGTTCGAACGGATACGAGACCTGACACATAATAAGGCAAAAACACATGCGCGTTCGAGTTGCGTTCGTAACGCGTTCGAACGGGAACAGACTTGATGCATGAAATGAGACGCAATACATAAACACAAAATAAAAGGGGCGCGGCGAAGTACTGCCATAAAGGTGGCTTTTGGGGCTCTTGATCTCTCAAGAGAGGACCTTAGACCAACATATTAAGCCCATGCGCTCGACTAAATCATGCATACAAAGAATTGAAAGCAATAATATTAAACATAGTGTGCCCGATTGAACGTATCCCGTATCCAACCGAACACACCTCAACCGGCGCGGCAAAGCATCGTGGTAAAGGGGCTTTAGCCCCTCCCCGTAGGGGATCTCACATCACACTTACTAAGCACATGCACTCGATTGAATCATGCATACGAAAATAGAGACAATCATATCAAACTAAGTATGTCCGATTGAACGTATTTCGCATTCAACCGAACACACAGCAATCGGTGCGGCAAAGCATCGTGGTGAAGGATTTTAACCCCTCCAATTAGGGGACCTTTCATCGCACTTACTAAGCCCATGCACTCGATCGTATCATACAGGAAAGCAACATACATAATTTAAATGACGAGGAATAAATAAATGAAAGCAACACAAAACAAGAGAAGGTGCCGTTTACTCAAGTGGTACGTGGAGTTGTATCCCAAGTACAGACCGCACTACCGTCCATTCGGATTCGGCTACGAAATTTACGTCTGGGTTTCCATCCTATATACCACAAGAGACGACACTCTTCCATTTCATTCAAGCCACAACATGCATCCATAAACGACTCTCATGCGAGTAGAATTCAATAATAATAATAAAAAATGAATATAAACTAATGAAAAGGTACCCTCAGGTCTAACCTTTTAAATCACCTATCGGATGTACGGTACACGATCGTCGGAAGGGTGGATGCTCCGTAACTCTCCCGGTTCACTGGTTCACTGTTCTTGTTCGTTGTCTTTACTGTTTTGAGTCGTCGTTCTCTGTCTTTTACTATTGTTTCCTTGTGGTTTCGATTTGCCGTTTCCTCTTTATCTTTTGCTTACTGTTTTTGGGTTCTTATTCCTGTAATTTTTTATGTGTGTTGTGTGTGAGTTAGGACTAGCTAGTAGCTAGGTTGAGAAGGTTGGTGAAGGGTTCTTTTTATAGGCAAAGGGTTAGGTTTGACAAGGAAAGGGATTTGATTGTTGGTTTGGGAGGGAAGTCAAGAGATTTGATTTGGTTTGGTTAAGGGAAGTCAAAGATTGAGGGGGGACAAATCTTGGCTAGATAGGGAAGGTTGAATATTTGATTGGCTTGGATTAGGAATACCATATTTAAGTTTGGGAATAATCTTATTAGATTGGGAATATAATTGGTTGATTGATTTTATTAGGCATGATTATATTTTGATTTAGTATGTGATTTGTTTAATTTAGGCATGATTTTAGTTTAAGTTGGTAATTGTTTATTTTATGTTTGGTATATGTTTTATTTAATCATTTAATAATTTAGTTATTATATTATTTAGTTAATGTTTTAATTAATATTTATTTATTTAAATTGGGATGTGTTTTATGGGCTTTGGGGGGCTAATTGGGCTGGATGTGAGGCTAGCAGAAAAAACCAGAATTACCGACATCGTTCGAACGCTCCCTCGAACGCGACACGAACGCCCGCAATCTGTTTTCCGTTCGAACGAAGTAACGAACGCAGCACTAACGAAAACAGTGAACCTTGTTTATTCTGAATTTCCCCTTCCGATGTCCGTTTCCCGTGACCTCCGTGACTTAAAAGGTAGTGTCTCCAAAATGAGACTCATCATAGGGACTTATGCGTAAAAATGCAGTGCTACAATAAGCTTGTAACATTGATGTTTTCAAAAGTATATAGTATGCATGTTTTAAATGAATTTTTAAGGTAATGCATTAAATGATTTTGTTTTTAGAAAGTTTATATTTTGTTATAAAAGTATGAATCGAATATTGATTATGTTGAAATCATGAGTTTGTGATATATGAGAAATTTGCATGATTTGAGACATATGAGCATGAGTTTTAGAAATGATTTTTATGATAGGATGCACTCTGTGTACTTATACGTGCCAGATTATTTACCGTGAGACGAGGTCTCATGTTGCAAGTTTTTACTCCGGATGTCAGTTATTGTCGTGGGGATGTCATGTTACCAACTTTGTTGTATTATCACGAGAGTGAGCATATAGATGAATGAACAACTTTATTTTTTCAGATCTTCTTGAGCATAATGAGATTTATAAGAAATGATATTTATGATTTCATGTAAATATTTAATATATTGATTTACTGCTTTATATATTGATTTATATTATGAAAGACTTATTCGATCCACCTTGTTACTTGTTTATCCATAGCACTAAGCTGTGATCCATTACACTAAGCGTGAGCTTACCCATTTCCTTAAATTTTACAAGTTAAGCAGTTTAATAGATCATTCTTTTTGTCATCTGCTGTTTCTTCATCATTTCCTACCAGTAGAGAAAGGTTGTGCCAACAATAGAGTGTCGTTTGTTATATTTTTTAGATTAAGGTTTTAGACATCTTCCTCGTGTGGATTATTATTTGGTTATAGGCAATCAACCTACTTTTGATACTTGTAGTGCTTACACTTTATTATGGATGATCATTTTGAGTTGGATCATAGAGATCCTATTATTATTATGATATTTTCAGTTTAGATTTTTACTTTGTATTTGGAAGATTAGTCCATTTTACAGGGGAAACTCTGTCTGTTTCAAGTCTCCGTCTCACCCTACCATACCTAAGGGGACGGGTGTGACATTTATGATCAAAGTATTTAGTTTGCAATTTGTGTAGCTCCTTTGAGACAATAAGAAGTGCAACCCGATCACCTTCAAATACATGATAATAAAGGAATGTAATTCATCAACCGAACGAAACTAACTAAACAAAATTCCAAAAAAAGAAGGCTCACCAGGTAGAATTTCAAGATGCATAACCAAATTGGTAGCATGTACCACATAATCAACTTTATTATAACTACTAGCTCCATCAGCCTTATACCAAAACAAGCTCATCAAAATATGAGTTCGCTAAAAGATGGGGAGATCCATTATAGTTAAGATGCTTGACGAAATGAATGCATAATTCCAAACAAACCTTAATCCTAACTGCTTGAGAAAGAAGAGCAATTCTCTCATCAAATGAATACGTGCAAAAATTTACGAATCTCAGCTGCAACAACCATCATATGAACATGTCAAATAACTAATAAACACAATAGAGAGAACCTCTTAAATCCTTAGTTGTTGAAAGAATATGTTCAAGAGCACCTAATTAACCTACTCATATCTCTTATCAATGTGTGTCTGGTCACCAGCTGGTCACCAGCAGCACCAAAGATAAACATATTTGTTAGAAAGTATGCCCAAAAACAACTAAGGCATATTATTGTAATAATATTATTATTTAAGGCATTGTTTACACTTAATAATCCCTAATGTGTTTCTATTATTATCATCGTTAATCAATTTGTGATTATAATATATGTATTTACACTAACAAGTATGTTCTTGTTAGTAATGCCCATCGCCCGTCCCATTCTTCCAAAATTCCCAACATATCCTCAATCCTTTTTTACCCAGAGGGGGATGAGGGGAACCCTTGTGCCCTCGAATAGAAAAAAAATTCGGGCCGGGGCTGTCCTCACAAATGCACGGAAAAAAATTTGCCAGCGTGCGGTTGGAGAGATGGGGTTGCTAGCCTGGCAACATAGTCGCCAGGAGGGAGGGGAATTCACCGCTTTCCGAGAAATCGTGGGTTGTCGCATTGCCGAGCCGCCTCGGGTCCAAGTTCCCAGAGGCCGCTGCAGCCAAAATTGCCGTGAGATGGAGGGTTAGAGGGCCAAACCAGTGGATGTTAATGGTTTGTATATTGTTTGATATAGTTTATTTTATTTATTATAAAAGGCATACTTGTTTCCATATTTTTGTGATGTCCTTATGTGTATGTCAGATGAATATATTGTGATGTTTAAAGAGTTGGTATTATGAGTTATTTATATATGTCTCAAATTAAGTTCTTGGTAAAATGTGATTGTTATAGGACAATAATATATCACTTGACCAATATTGTTGTGTGTCCTAGATTGACATATGATGTTAATAGAATGGATGATGAGTCTCATATCATAAGGACACGACAATAGATGTTTCATTAGTAGAATGAAATATCGAACACGACCACAGAAGCGTAAGATCACATGGTAATATTATCTAAGGTCATTGATCTTCGTAATAATACATTAGTGTCATTATATCCTCTGACCTGAGATCATATGATGACTTGTGCGATAATACTCTTGGTTCACTAGTATATCCTCATTCGACTATTCACGTCCTTTGAATAAATGCTAGATGGCCTTGAGCGATTGACGTACGAAGTCACGTATGCTTCAAGATGGGATCCGATAACTTTGATAATTAAAGTTATAGATGTTTCAAGGAAACTTAAAGTTGTGGATATAAGTCTTTGGCCAAAGCAGTCGATATCTTAGAGATATCAGATCCACAAGATAAAGTTTAAAGATATGTCGAGTATAAGGATTTGACCTTACCATGATCCCAGACTCGATAAGAAACATAAATATCGGAAGGAATGAGATGACATGTTCGAAGTGTATTCTAACAGGTTCATATGTTTTCCCACTTCATTCATCGACTAGGGGCCATGGCTTGCTGCTAGGCGATTACCCATGGTCTGTGGAATATCATAGAGATGAAATATTAAAGAGTTAATATTATTCCACTGCTACTCGATAATGAACCTAGGACGGTCGCACAATATAGTTCTCGTCTATGTTACAAATTCGATGTTTATTAAAAGTTATAAATTAAATGATTATTTCCTAATTGGATTAGGATATTCAGATATTTCGGAAATATTAATTGATTAATAAATTTCGAAATATAAAATAAGATTTAATTGTTTAATTAAATATTTGATATTTATATTAAATAAATTAAATGTAATTTTAATTAATTGTTAATTAAAATTAAGTAAGTTAAATTAATTAATTAATAGTTAATTAATTAATATGCCAAAATAATATTTAATCTATTAAGCTTTAATTTAGTGGGCTAGCACCCAAATTAATTAGAGTCCATTTAAGATTAAATATGGAAGTCTTATTTAATTAGGATTCCTAATTTGATTAAGTATCCTAATTTTATTTTGGAAAGAATCTTTAAGAGACCAAATTTGATTTGGAGAGATATTTGATTGACATTATTGTATTGAGATACAATTAAACTTCTTGTACAAGTTGAAAGAACAATACTTCTTGTACAAGTTGAAAGGCAAAACTTCTGTTGAAGTTGAGGCAAAACTTCTTGTAGAAGGACTTGTTATTCAAGAAGTACTTTGTTGAGTGAATGAATGAAAACTTCTTGTTGAAGTTGAAGGTGACAATTGGTTGTTGCCTATATATATATATGAACATAAGCAATAAACAAAAGTAGTTTTTTGTTGCTGTAGGTTGCATGCAAGCAGATAAATATATATACACACAGCAAGTGTTGTTGTTGATATATATTTACAAGAATTACAAAAGCAATTGTTTGTTGTTGTAATAGCTTGCTTAAGAATAATATATATACACACAAGCAATTGCTGTTCAACGTTGCTTTTATATATATATATGATATATATTAATATATATGCCATTTTGCGTAAAGGTATATATATATAAATATAAGCAAGCAATTTGATTGTTGTTTTAAGAAGAAGAAAAATTGTTTCTCACGTTGAATAAAGGCAAAGGCAATTCATTGTTGCATGAATATATATATATATATAAGCAGCGCATGTAATAAAACAAGCAAGTTGTTTTTGGTGCTGTTTATAAGCAATAGTTGCGTGTATATATGCGCAATTGAAGAATTTTATCTCTCTATTGGAATAGTTCCAATTTATTCCTAAAGACTTCAAACATCCTAGAAAAGAAAAGGGTTTCTTTTGTTCTCAATAGTGGGAGCGATTTGTTCGTAGAGGAGAGCTAGTGTGCCAACTAGAGGTGCAACGCTTGGTGCACTACAACAAGGGAAAAATCAAGGAGGATATTCAAAAGGCTCTAAAAGATAATAAGCACATAAAGGTATGTTTATTATCAGTAAATTTTATTTATGTTGATAAATAAAATTATTTATTACATGCATGTTAAATTAATATAGATTAATTTAAATAGTATATTGTTTACATCAACAACGACATAACCACGATCCTTAGAGTGGTTTTGGAAGAAAATTTTAAATTCCAGTCACATGGATGCTTCCGCGCTAACCCCAAAACCTTACAGTGGTATCAGAGCTTTGAGGTTATGTCGTTTTGATGAAAACAAATTAAAGCATGTATATGGGATCCTAATGAGAGCTGTTCGGTTAGGCTATTATTTTATGTTGATAAAATCGTTATTTTTGGCTGAAATTTTTTGTGGAGACACTAGACATATGGATTAACGACTCTGTAAAATTTCAACTCAATTGGAATTTGGAAAGGTCGTCTGCTACGCAAAACAATCTGTTGGACAGAACCTGAAAATTCAGGTTGGCAGACTCCGCATGACCAATTTGTAAAATTCTGAAAGTTTTAGGGATTTATTGTAAATACCCAAAACGATCAGAGGTGAAATTGTAATTTCTGAAATTACAAATATTTTACAAAAATCTCCAGAATTAAATTTGAGTATGATTAGAATTCTATTTTCATTAAAATTGTTTTTGGAAAGAATTCTAATAGAAATTGAGTTGTTGCTAGTTTTGAACTAATAACTTCTTAGGAAGTTAAACCCATATAAAATTTTAATTGGATTAAAATTAAATCACCACAAGAATCCTAATACAACTTTGATTATATCTTTAATTATTTAATATGATTAAAATATTAATTGATAATCAAAGTATAATCTTTTAAAAGTTTCAAGATTAGTATATAGGATTATTCAAGCCAAGAAAGCCTAAGACCTTCTCGAACAAAGAGGTACTAAAGAGAACTCTGTCACCAAGGCGATAAGAGCCTAAGAAGGTAGGGACTTAAGTGGTCACGCCGGACCCCCCTCATCTTGTGGGAGTTTCTCTAGTTACCGAATTGTGAAGGATTGTCTTAAACCAAATGGAACAGTCTTATTAAAGTGTTAATAAAAGATTAGGATCCTCTCGTCTAGAGCCAAACATAAAAGTTATGTGCTTAATGTGCTTGTGCATGATGAAAGTATAAGATACAAAGACATCAAGACGCACAAAAGAAAAGACCTAATCATATAAGATATGAATAATTATATAATCCCCAAGATTTAATATTAAGCATTAACCTTCCAACACAATCAAATAGTCCACTGAATGTATTTTGGTAATCCCAAAACCCATTAGGTGAGGGACCCTTATATGTTTAAGTACTATTTGACATGTTCGTATATGTAGCCTAATGATTGCAAACCCAAAACCCATTAGGTGAGGGCCAATCACATGTGTTACGTGACGAAAGGTGTTGGGCCTAGCTTAACTAGTGAAGATGTCAAAACCCATTAGGTGAGACATTGTTGGAGGTGGTAGGTAATGTCGAGCCTTGTATAGAGATACAAACAAAAGGAGTTTTGACTCATTGCAAATGAAATGCCAAAACCCATTAGGTGAGGCATGACATTAACAATGAGAACTCGACGTCCCACTAGAAATATATCCAACAATATTTCCGTTTTCCGCATAGGGGAGTGTGGAATTCGACTAAAATTAGTGGGAGCAACATTATTTAAAAGACCTTAAATTTTGTTTAATTACTTATTACAAATTAGTAACAAACTCGTGTTTTCAACAGAGTACGTGATACAAAATGAATCCAATCAATACTTGACAAAGATAAACTCAATGGCCCCAATTTTCAAAATGAGTGCTTCTATTGCAAGAAGAAAGGACATTGGAAGATGAATTGTCCTCAGTACCTTGCGAGCTTGAAAAAGCAAAAGGAAGGTACGTCCTCGTTCTTTGTTATTGAAATGGATCTTGGAATAAGTTCCATATCTCATTCATGGATTTTAGATTCTGCTGCGACATCATATTTGTATGTCTCCGCAGATTCTAAAGAGTAAGATGTTACTTAAGGAAGGAGAAGTGGTCCTGAAAGTTGGGAATGGAGAACTTGTCTCTGCAACCAACGTAGGGGCGTGTCAACTTCCTATGCCATCAAGACATTTAATTTTATTAGATAAAGTCTTACATTTTCCTAGTGCAATAAGAAACATTGTTTCCATTCCAATATTGACAAAATGTAATTATGAATTTCATTTTATCAATGAGAAATGCAATATTTATTATCTGAATAAATTTGTTGGTGTTGCACTAAAAGAAAATGGATTGTATGTCTTGCAAATGAATGAGAACCATAACAAAGAATTAAATACAATAACAACAAAAAGACCAAGAGATAATCCTAATTCAAGATTCCTTTGGCACTTAAGATTAGGTCATATTGGAGAGAAAAGAATTTCACAATTGGAGAAGGAAGGCTTACTTCCTTCATTAGGTTTAGAACCTTATCCAACTTGCGAATCATGTCTCAAAGGAAAAATGACCAAATCACCTTTTGTAGGACAAAACGAAAGAGCCAAAGAAACCTTGGAACTCATACATACTGATGTATGTGGCCCACTTAGTATAGTGGCCAAAGGTGGTTTTCAATACTTCGTTACTTTCACTGACGATTGTTCAAGATTTGGGTATTTGTACCTAATGAAACATAAGTCAGAAACTTTTGAAAAGTTCAAAGAGTATAAGAATGAAGTAGAAAACCAATTAGGAAAAAGTAT
This sequence comes from Zanthoxylum bungeanum, assembly GCA_019454045.1. Taxonomy (NCBI): domain Eukaryota; kingdom Viridiplantae; phylum Streptophyta; class Magnoliopsida; order Sapindales; family Rutaceae; genus Zanthoxylum; species Zanthoxylum bungeanum. The sequence goes on from SKCR01037791.1 coordinate 230,935, forward strand.
TAAAAATCTACGATCTGATCGTGGAGGAGAATACTTAAGTACTGAATTTCAAGATTATCTCAAGGAACATGGAATAGTGTCACAGGTAACACCTCCTTACACACCTCAGCATAACGGTGTCTCTGAAAGGAGAAATCGTACCCTATTGGATATGGTACGTTCCATGATGAGTTTTGTTGATATACCGACGTCCTTTTGGGGATATGCTCTCCAAACAGCCTTGCATGTTCTAAATAGAGTTCCGACCAAATCCGCTCCTAAAACCCCATATGAGATATGGTATGGGAAACGTCCTAATTTAGGATATTTGAAGATTTGGGGTAGTCCAGCTTATGTAAGGAAAGTCTTTACAGAAAAGCTAGACTCAAGATCTGAAAAAGCTCAATTCATAGGATATCCCAAAGATTCTATGGGATACTACTTCTATTCCCTCTGATCACAAGATAGTGGTTAGTAGGAATGCTACCTTCCTTGAGGATCGTTTGGTTCAAGAGGGAAGTACTGGGAAAGAAGTGGACCTAGATGAGGAAGTCTCTCAAGAAGAGATTCTGGAAAACGAATTGACTCACCTCAGAAGGAACCAGAACAAGTAGAACAATGAAGCACCTCAAGAAACACAACCACTTCGTAGATCAATTAGGGAATCTCGCTTGCCATTGAGATATACCCTAGTCAATCAACAAGATTTTGAATCTTTTATGATTGGTGAAGCGGTTCATGTTGATGACCCAAGAAACTACGAAGAAGCAATGTCAGACATTGACTCTTCTAGATGGCTTGAAGCTATGAATTCTGAAATGGAATCCATGTATTCCAATCAAGTATGGACACTTGTTGATCCTCCTGAAGGAATTGGTCCTATTGGGTGTAAATGGGTCTTCAAGAGAAAATTGGAAAGGATGGAAAAGTAGAGACTTATAAAGCTAGACTAGTGGCAAAAGGATATACTCAGAAACAAGAGTTGATTATGAGGAGACCTTTTCGCCAGTAGCTATGCTAAAATCCATTAGAATTCTCTTAGCTATCGCAGCTTACTATGACTATGAGATTTGGCAAATGGATGTAAAAACAGCTTTTCTAAATGGATTTCTTGAGGAAGAAATTTATATGAAACAGCCAGAAGGTTTTACATCTAAATGTGATAGTCATAAAGCATGTAAGTTGCAAAGATCTATATATGGTCTAAAGCAAGCATCTAGGAGTTGGAATCTACGATTTGATGATGCGATCAAAACGTTTGGTTTCATCAATAATATATATGAGCCATGTGTTTACAAAAAGATCAGTGGGAGCGCCATAACGTTCTTAATATTAAATGTGGATGACATATTACTATTGGAAATGATGTCGCTATGATGACTTCAGTCAAAGTATGGTTATCCAAAACATTCTCAATGAAAGACTTGGGAGAAGCAACCTACATTCTTGGCATAAGAATCTATAGAGATAGATCAAGAAGAATGATTGGTTTGTCCCAAAGTCTGTACATAGAAAAGGTGCTCAAGAGATTCAATATGTTGGACTCTAAGAGAGGTTTGTTGCCTTGTAGGCATGGAATTCATCTATCTAGATCGATGAGTCCCAAGACACCTCAAGAAAGAGCACGCATGAGTCAAGTACCATATGCTTCTGCCATAGGTAGTCTCATGTATGCCATGCTATGTACAAGACCGGATATCGCATTTGCTGTTAGTATAACAAGCAGATTCCAGTCCGATCAGGAGAAAATCATTGGATAGCAGTCAAGGCAATCCTCAAGTACTTAAGAAGAACTAAGGATATGATACTGACTTACGGATCACCAGAACTGAAAGTGGAAGGGTTTACGGACTCAGACTTCAGACAGACACTGATGATTATAAGTCAACCTCTGGATTCGTATCTTATGTAATGGAGGGCAGTCAGTTGGAAAAGCGCCAAGCAATCCACTATTGCGGACTCCACTACTGAGGCAGAATACATAGCAGCTTCAGAAGCAGCGAAAGAAGCAGTTTGGATAAAGAAGTTCGTTACAGAACTAGGTGTGGTTCCAACCATTGAAGGAGCGTTCCCTTTGAACTGCGACAACAATGGGGCTATAGCACAGGCCAAGGAACCAAGGTCGCACCAGAAATCCAAACACATTCAAAGAAAGTATCACATACTAAGAGAATATGTTGGAGATGGGCAGATAGCCATTCAGAAAACACCTTCAGCTGATAATGTGGCTGATGCACTCACAAAGCCAATGAGCCAAGAACAAATGGAGCGTCATCTTGAGAAGATGGGCATTGGGTATCATAACAACTGGCTTTAGTGCAAGTGGGAGTTTGTTAGAGAGTATGCCCTAAAACCAGTTATGGATGTAATGGTTTAAGGCATATTATTTGTAATATATTTTATTATTTATTAATAAAAGGCATTTGTTAACTACACATTATTACATCCATATTTTATGTGTATGTCCTGAGACATTATGTCAGATGAATATCGTTAATCCAAAAGACGTTTGATTATGAGAGTCAACGATATTTATATATGTCTCAAATTAAGTTCTTGGTAAAATGTGATTGTTATACAGGACAATAATATATCACTTGACCAATATTGTTGTGTGTCGCCTAGATTGACATATGATGTTAATAGAATGGATGATGAGTCTCATATCATAAGGACACAGACAATAGATGTTTCATTAGTAGAATGAAATATCGAACACGACCACAGAAGCGTAAGATCACATGGTAATATTATCTAAGGTCATTGATCTTCGTAATAATACATTAGTGTCATTATATCCTCTGACCTGAGATCATATGATGACTTGTGCGATAATACTCTTGGTTCACTAGTATATCCTCATTCGACTATTCACGTCCTTTGAATAAATGCTAGATGGCCTTGAGCGATTGACGTACGAAGTCACGTATGCTTCAAGATGGGATCCGATAACTTTGATAATTAAAGTTATAGATGTTTCAAGGAAACTTAAAGTTGTGGATATAAGTCTTTGGCCAAAGCAGTCGATATCTTAGAGATATCAAATCCACAAGATAAAGTTTAAAGATATGTCGAGTATAAGGATTTGACCTTACCATGATCCCAGACTCGATAAGAAACATAAATCGAAGGAAGGAATGAGATGACATGTTCGAAGTGTATTCTAACAGGTTCATATGTTTTCCCACTTCATTCATCGACTAGGGGCCATGGCTTGCTGCTAGGCGATTACCCATGGTCTGTGGAATATCATAGAGATGAAATATTAAAGAGTTAATATTATTCCACTGCTACTCGATAATGAACCTAGGACGGTCGCACAATATAGTTCTCGTCTATGTTACAAATTCGAGGATGTTTATTAAAGGTTAATAAATGATTATTTTGGTATTTCCTAATTGGATTAGGATATTCAGGATATTTCGGAAATATTAATTTGATTAATAAATTTCGAAATATAAAATAAGATTTAATTTAATTAAATATTTGATATTTATATTAAATAAATTAAATGTAATTTTAATTAATTGTTAATTAAAATTAAGTAAGTTAAATTAATTAATTAATAGTTAATTAATTAATATGCCAAAATAATATTTAATCTATTAAGCTTTAATTTAGTGGGCTAGCACCCAAATTAATTAGAGTCTTATTTAAGATTAAATATGGAAGTCTTTATTTAATTAGGATTCCTAATTTGATTAAGTATCCTAATTTTATTTTGGAAAGAATCTTTAAGAGACCAAATTTGATTTGGAGAGATATTTGATTGACATTATTGTATTGAGATACAATTAAAAACTTCTTGTACAAGTTGATGAAAGACAAAACTTCTTGTAAAGTTGAAAGGCAAAAACTTCTTGAGAAGGACTTGTTATTCAAGAAGTACTTCTTGTTGAAGTTGAATGAAAACTTCTTGTTGAAGTTGAAGGTGACAATTGGTTGTTGCCTATATATATATGAACATAAGCAATAAACAAAAGCAAGTTTTTTGTTGCTGTAGGTTGCATGCAAGCAGATAAATATATATACACACAGCAAGTGTTGTTGTTGATATATATTTACAAGAATTACAAAAGCAATTGTTTGTTGTTGTAATAGCTTGCTTAAGAATAATATATATACACACAAGCAATTGATGTTCAACGTTGCTTTTATATATATATATATGATATATATTAATATATATGCCATTTTGCGTAAAGGTATATATATATAAATATAAGCAAGCAATTTGATTGTTGTTTTAAGAAGAAGAAAAATTGTTTCTCACGTTGAATAAAGGCAAAGGCAATTCATTGTTGCATGAATATATATATATATAAGCAGCGCATGTAATAAAACAAGCAAGTTGTTTTTGGTGCTGTTTTATAAGCAATAGTTGCGTGTATATATATGCGCAATTGAAGAATTTTTATCTCTCTATTGGAATAGTTCCAATTTATTCCTAAAGACTTCAAACATCCTAGAAAGGAAAAGGGTTTCTTTTGTTCTCAATAGTGGGAGCGATTTGTTCGTAGAGGAGAGCTAGTGTGCCAACTAGAGGTGCAACGCTTGGTGCACTACAACAAGGGAAAAATCAAGGAGGATATTCAAAAGGCTCTAAAAGATAATAAGCACATAAAGGTATGTTTTATTATCAGTAAATTTTATTTATGTTGATAAATAAAATTATTTATTACATGCATGTTAAATTAATATAGATTAATTTAAATAGTATATTGTTTACATCAACAACGACATAACCACGATCCTTAGAGTGGTTTTGGAAGAAAATTTTAAATTCCAGTCACATGGATGCTTCCGCGCTAACCCAAAACCTTACAGTGGTATCAGAGCTTGAGGTTAGTCGTTTTGAGAAACAATTAAAGCATGATATGGGATCCTAATGAGAGCTGTTCGGTTTTGATATTATTTTATGTTGATAAAATCGTATTTTGGAGGAAATGTTTTGTGGAGACACTAGACATATGGATTAACGACTCTGTAAAATTTCAACTCAATTGGAATTTGGAAAGTTCGTCTGCTACGCAAAACAATCTGTTGGACAGACTGAAAATTCAGGTTGGCAGACTCCGCATGACCAATTTGTAAAATTCTGAAAGTTTTAGGGATTTATTGTAAATACCCAAAACGATCAGAGGTGAAATTGTAATTTCTGAAATTACAAATATTTTACAAAAATCTCCAGAATTAAAATTTGAGTATGATTAGAATTCTATTCATTAAAATTGTTTTTGGAAAGAATTCTAATAGAAATTGAGTTGTTGCTAGTTTGAACTAAATAACTTCTTAGGAAGTTAAACCATATAAAATTTTAATTGGATTAAAATTAAATCACCACAAGAATCCTAATACAACTTTGATTATATCTTTAATTATTTAATATGATTAAAATATTAATTGATAATCAAAGTATAATCTTTTAAAAGTTTCAAGATTAGTATATAGGATATTCAAGCCAAGAAAGCCTAAGACCTTCTCGAACAAAGAGGTACTAAAGAGAACTCTGTCACCAAGGAGATAAGAGCCTAAGAAGGTAGGGACTTAAGTGGTCACACCGGACCCCCCTCATCTTCTGGGAGTTTTTCTCTAGTTACCGAATTGTGAAGGATTGTCTTAAAACCAAATGGAACAGTCTTATTGTTAATAAAAGACTAGGATCCTCCTGTCTAGAGCCAAACATAAAAGTTATGTGCTAAATGTGCTTGTGCATGATGAAAGTATAAGATACAAAGACATCAAGACGCACCAAAAGAAAAGACCTAAATCATATAAGATATGAATAATTATATAATCCCCAAGATTTAATATTAAGCATTTACCTTCCAACACAATCAAATAGTCCACTGAATGTATTTTGGTAATCCCAAAACCCATTAGGTGAGGGACCCTTATATGTTTAAGTACTATTTGACATGTTCGTATATGTAGCCTAATGATTGCAAACCCAAAACCCATTAGGTGAGGGCCAATCACATGTGTTACGTGACGAAAGGTGTTGGGCCTAGCTTAACTAGTGAAGATGTCAAAACCCATTAGGTGAGACATTGTTCGCTGAGGTGGAAATGTCGAGCCTTGTATAGAGATACAAACAAAAGGAGTTTGACTCATTGCAAATGAAATGCCAAAACCCATTAGGTGAGGCATGACATTAACAATGAGAACTCGACGTCCCACTAGAAATATATCCAACAATATTTCCGTTTTCCGCATATGGGAGTGTGGAATTCGACTAAAATTAGTGGGAGTAACATTATTTAAAAGGCCTTAAATTTTGTTTAATTACTTATTACAAATTAGTAACAAACTCGTGTTTTCAACAGAGTACGTGATACAAAATGAATCCAATCAATTACTTGACAAAGATAAACTCAATGGCCCCAATTTTCAAAATGAGTGCTTCTATTGCAAGAGAAGAAAGGACATTGGAAGAGAATTGTCCTCAGTACTTGCGAGCTTGAAAAAGCAAAAGGAAGGTACGTCCTCGTTCTTTGTTATTGAAATGGATCTTGGAATAAGTTCCATATCTCATTCATGGATTTTAGATTCTGCTGCGACATCACATATTGTATGTCTCTGCAGATTCAAAGAATAAGATGTTACTTAAGGAAGGAGAAGTGGTCCTGAGAAGTTGGTGTAGAGAACTGTGTCCTCTGTATCTAACCAGAAGTGAGAAAGTGTCCGTCCAGTTCAACAGAACATTCCTATGGCCATCAAAACGTTGTTCAGATAAGTGATGAAATCAACTCTACATTTTTCCTAGAATAGTGCAATAAAAACATTGTTTCCCATTCCAATATTGACAAAATGTAATTATAATTTCATTTTATCATGAGAAATGCAATATTAATATAATAAAATTTGTTGGTGTTGCACTAAAAGAAAATGGATTGTATGTCTTGCAAATGAATGAGAACCTAACAAATAATTAAATACAATAACAACAAAAAGACCAAGAGATAATCCTAATTCAAGATTCCTTTGGCACTTAAGATTAGGTCATATTGGAGAGAAAGAATTTCACAATTGGAGGAAGGAAGGCTTACTTCCTTCATTAGGTTTAGAACCTTATCCAACTTGCGAATCAGTCAAAGGGAAAAATGACCAAATCACTTTTGTAGGACAAAACGACGAAGAGCAAAGAAACCTTGGAACTCATACATACTGATGTATGTGGCCCACTTAGTATAGTGGGCAAATGTGGTTTTCAATACTTCGTTACTTTCACTGACGATGTTCAAGATTGGGTATTTGTACCTAATGAAACATAAGTCAGAAACTTTTGAAAAGTTCAAAGAGTATAAGAATGAAGTAGAAAACCAATTAGGAAAAAGTATTAAAAATCTACGATCTGATCGTGGAGGAGAAACTTAAGTACTGAATTTCAAGATTATCTCAAGGAACATGGAATAGTATCACAGGGTAACACTCCTTACACACCTCAGCATAACGGTTGTCTCTGAAAGGGAGAAATCGTACCCTATTGGATATGGTACGTTCCATGATGAGTTTTGTTGATATACTGACGTCCTTTTGAGGATATGCTCTCCAACAGCCTTGCATATTCTAAATAGAGTTTCCTACCAATCCGCTCCTAAAGCCCCATATGAGATATGGTATGGGAAAGTCCTTAGATTTAGTATCTTTGAAGATTTGGGGTT